>CAJHQP010002631.1:0-81884 GCA_905132765.1 Moricandia arvensis
TTGGCAGGACACAATGAGCACATCACGTTTCAGAGACTACTACCTGGTAGTCTCGAAAGAGCTACTACAAGCTGTTGTATAGCTATTTGATACATGTTAGAGCACGTGAATCCGGTGGAACAAAAACGACATGTTTGAAATTTGGATGATAAAGTATTTGTAGTACACTTTCATAGCTTTGGAGCTCTAGCATTGAAGGGCCTCTCTGCAGTTATGTAGGAAGGTCGATCTAGCTGCTGCGAGGGATACGTCTGCAAGAACAGTGTGTTTTACTTTTCCGAAAGCTCAGGATCCTAATGGTCAGAGCTATCCACTTGCGTTTGCAGTAGTAGATGGTGAGAATCTTGCACCTAGTTGACTCGTTTCGAGATGCTTAAAAGTGTCTTTACAGACTCTCTCTGACACTGGGTTCATTAGTAAGATCAGAGCTTGATCTCTCCGCCATAGGAACTGTTCTCTCCACAGCTGCACCCTATGTCATTGTTTATGGCATTTGAAGGAAAGGTGAATTGCATGCTTGTAACGTCACCTAAAGTATACATAGATCGAGGGACAAACTTATGGAGTTGAGGGCATGATATTACACAGGTTGATGACTCATTCAAATTTGCTTACGATCATTTAAGAGTAAGATGTCCTGATGCGTACAAGTAGATGTGAGTGACACGTCTGGTATTGAAAAGGACAATATGCGGCAAGAGGTATTTTTTCCACGTGATAGTACAACTTGGATTCAGCAACACTCTGGATCAATGAAGAAGCGTGTTTAAAGAGGCAACGAGGTGGCCTTAATAGCCAATGCTGGATTGTATCATTCAGGAAATTCTCTGATCTGTTCACTCAACGAAGGATGTTGTTTCTAGATACAATGAATACAAGACTGTGCTGCTCGGTGTTGAGACTACTTGCACGATCTATGGGCTGTTGCCACATAGTTACCTGTGCGGGACTTGATGAGTAACGAGCTTAAGTACGAGATCACTGACACTGGCAGAGAAAGGTGTTTTGGGCGACCTTGGTGGAAAAACTTGATACTTGCAAGGTATGCGGGACTATGAAAAGTTCCTTGTCTGCATGGACCAAGAAAGATCAAAACGAAAGACAAACAGACGATAACAAAATGAATGGCAGCTTACTCTCTATTCTCGCATGATGTGATGCCGGCGCTGATATCCATGAGTTGTGCTCAAAATTCACTACTGGACTGGAATGTGGCATTTGGGTATTCACAGAACACTTAATGTTGTGCCCGACATGCTTCTTTGATGTAGCCAGATCAGATCAAAGAGGTGAAGATCATACCTCCATATCGCATCAAGCGGCAAGGAAGGAAAATAGTTAATTTGGATGAATTTGGAGTAATGCATATTTGCGAGGTAATGCATATATGGGTACTTGATTTGTGATTGTAAGCTCTGGAAGCTATTAGGGGTTTCATTTCGTGTTGTGTCGTGTTGTATGACTTGAAAACTGACGTAAAACTTGAAATTTAACTTTGTTGTAATGACATATAGTACATTATCTATATCAAACTCGAATCTCATCAGTTTTTCTCTATCAAAGAACCGAATATCAATAGTTTTACATTTGTTTTCGCACTCTAACATATATTATATAGATAAAACTCGAGTTATCAATTCTGCATTTAGAGAACACTCTCATGTATCCTTATCGTATGTACTCTCGCGTGATTCCTATTAACATCTTGTGGCCTCAAAGACATCTTACAACAAACATTCGTGTGTATCATCTATTCGCTAAGACTATCACATGCACGATCACCTATATTATATAACAATTTATACTAGTTATATAAAGGCTAATACTAGTATTACTCAAATTATAATAGATTCAGTAACACTTAATAACATTGAAACCGACAAATTATATAACTATGACCAAGTTGGGGAATACTAGTATCTTGTGAGTATACACTATGAACAAATGTTTTTTGGACAATTATCTCATTTTCAATACTAATCGTCTAAATTATCTCACCACACAATTTACTCCTCCAAGCCTTTCAATTATTTTCAGTTGACTTTTTATCCCTTTTTCATCTCTCCCTCTCTCTCTCCTATCTCCATTTCCTCATTTCCTCTTTCCATCCCCCTCTCTCTCTCCCTATTTCTCCATTTCCTCTTTCCCTCGCCCTCTCTCGCCGAGCAAGTCCCACCGAGCAAGTGAGATGCGAAAAAGTGAAGATGGAATGTGGGTTCGGGTTCGAGGGTTCGTCTTTATCGCAAACGGAGCCGCCGATTTCATTTTCTAATTGTCTGAGGTTGTGTCACTGTGGCCTTGCCGGCGAAAATAAGGCAAGCTTGGACTAGAGAAATCGCTGTCGACACTTTATATGGCTGTCCGCGTTTTAAGGTAGTAGAATATATGATGGAATCTAGATTGATATGAGGTTTGAATTTTGACCTTATTGCAGCTTGGAAATGAATGCAAGTACTTCTCTGGTTCCGATGAAGAGGATGGTACAGAATGGCAAAAATAAAGGAGAGCATGCTGTCAAGCCCGATTGATGCAAATACCAGGAGAAAAATAAAGTGATTGATGCATTACAGAGACCATTCTGAAATGAAAAGTCATTTGAGAAGAGAAGACAGGGAAGGGCGGGAATGACGAAATGAAGATGACATTGTTAGAAGTTTGAAGAGAATTGTATGCTTAGTTTAAGTGTGGTGTTGCAAGAATAGTTTTCCTAGTATTTCTCAGTTTCCTAGTGTTTCATTAAGTTCTCCTCAGTTGTCCTAGTTTTCATTAAGCTCTATCCTACTTTTCCTAGTTTCCTTAAGAGCCACATTCAACTAATATAACTCATAAGAACTTCCATGATAACAAGACTGCAACATCCATGATAACAAGAACAGTATACATCCAAGCATACCTAATAAGTCAAGAGGTTCCAACATCCACACACAGCAAAATAATGGTCCAACTTCCCACAAAATACATAACCGAGTTTACAAAATACATAACTCGAGCTTCTATGCACTCCACTGCTTCACTTGCGTTTCATCCATATGCTTTCTTCATAAACGCCTCAAACGGAACCACCATCCTTCCTCACAACTTGTCATTCGTCTTCTTAACTCTCTTTAGCTGAGTGCCAAACATGTCTCTCACATATGTTGATCACTCCTCTCATCATCTATCTTCTGGCTTGCGCCTTCCTTCCTCTCCACCTTTCTTCGTCATCTGATCTCTCGTCCCTTTCCTATTATACATTCCCAACTTTACCCCAAACTTTGAAAATAAATTAATGCTTCAGAATTGGGGAAAACATTGAAGTCGTGAGCAGGAGGAACTAGGACAAAATCCCATGGCCACTTTCAAGTGGCACAACAGGGGGATTTGTGGTCTGAATAGACAGCACTCTATGTGCATTTGGATCACGCGCAGCAACGTCTACATCATACATCTTTTTCAAAAAGACTGAATGTCCTTCTTTAGACGCTTTACCAACTGTCCACAGAAATATCATCGACATCAACATCGTCCTTCTCTTCAGTCATCTCTTCCAAAAGAGCTACTCTTTCTTCTTCTGTCTTGGTAGAAGGATGCTGTGGATTCCCCTGACTGATACCAAAAAATTAAAACCAAAAGATAACACATGTAGGTATAATGCTACAACATTTTCAAAGTTGTAGGGGAAGAAACATACCGTTATTTTTGTCCAGTTCCTGATTCAATTTTGAAAGTGAGAACCCTTTCATCCCTGCTGATTTAAAGACTGATCTGCACATCCTAGGACAGTCTACATCGACGTCTTCAATCTCTTGTCTGAACTTCAATCCCAACTTGGGAATTGCCTCAAAAGCAAACAATACATACCAATCATACAATCATGTACAAACACTTAATATTAACAATGATAGGTGATTGTCTTCAATTGCTTACCTCCAGTGGCAGACAGAAACCTGGAAGTGGCCATAAAGTCTTCTCTCTAACCCGACCTCCAAAATGATCCATGGTGTGCGATATCTCCTTAACCATGTAATCAAACGGAGTACCTCCCCATGGAAAGTTTTCGCAGAACTCGAGATCGTCACAGCTCTTTGGAAGAATTTCCAAAACATCTCTGGCGCCTTTTCCTACTTTCGTTTGCGCACAGATAACACTTCCTAAAAAGAACAAAACCATCATCTTCAGCCGGTCTCTGTGTTCTCCCATAGCCAACAGCTTCGCTTTGACATCTCAAGCCTTATTGATTCTCCCTCTTGAAATGGCGATTCACGAACTTTCTATCACCAAACTCCCTTATACCCAAGTGGATAGTTGCGGCAGCTAAGACCTGAGATCAAAGCGTGTTCTCTCAGGCCATAGCGGATGGGAACACGCATTCACAATGAACCACACTTCCTTCCTCTTCGAGCTATCCCATTGTCCGCAATAGCAACATCCACATTCCTTGGACCATGTGGTTTGAGTCCTTCTCCATGTGGAACACGTGACAGAATTGTGGATGCCCCTCAACCACTTCCTCTCAGTATCACTCATCGGCGGTTTCAGATTGTCAAATGTAACCATAACGTCATGACAAACATTTGGTCGGCTATCTTTATTTGTTTCTTGTACTCCGACTCATAGAAGTACATCCTCAACGGTTTGATTGCCTCGGTTGCCTCTAATTCCTGCAAGTAACATTGTGTTCTACATCAGTTATGCAAGTACTAAAACATAGTTCTCCTAAGTTATCCGAGCCTTTCCTAGTATATCTAGTTAAACCCTATTCAAGTTCCACACTTATTACCTCTTCTCCTTGCCGAGAACTCCTTCACCATCACCATCAACATTTCCTGATTCCGCTTCCAATGGGGGTTCCTTCTCTCCTTCTTCTTGATTTTCATTTTCGTTTTGACCTATGTTCTCTTCGGAGTCTCGTTCTCTTCTTCTCCAGTGTCTTCCTCCTCTTGTATTTTTTCTTCTCTTTGTTCTCTACTTCTTCATCGCTATTTCCTTCTTCCTCTTCATCTTTGTTTCCATTTTCTTCTTGAGATTCATCGCTATTTCCTTCTTCCTCTTCATCTTCGTCTCCATTTTCTTCTTCCCTTTCTTTCTCTTTCTCCCGATCTTCTACATCCTTAGCCAGTTCTTCTACTTCCTTCTCCTCCGCAACTCCACGGTTCCAACAAAATCAAACCGCCGGTGATTCTTCATCCGTCATTTTTTCTCTTCTTCGAGTTCTTCTTGGAACTCTTCTTCGATTTGTTCTTCTTCGAGTTCTTTGAGGTCCCGCTCTTTTGGCGGAGGAGGATCCGTTGGAGGAGGCCTATCCTTTCTCTTACCCCAGCCTAGTTTCAACCATGATTCACACGTTTTCGGTGAATAATCGAAGGAAATCGAAGGAATCGAAGTGGGATGTTCTAGGGTTACGTTTTCGAATTTGGGGGAACCGTTGAGAGAGAGGGGAAATGGAAATAAAGGGGATTAAATCGACTTGGTTTAAATCGAAATTGAGTGGTTATTTGGATTCGGGTTCGAGATGGTTAAAATCGAAATTAGATCGGAGGGTTTAAGTTGGATTGGGGACGGTTAAGTCTAATTTATGATCTTTGGTTCGTATTTCAATTCGATTCGGTTTCCCTCCGGTTAAACTTGGTAAAACCCGTAAATAGTTTACCTTTCTTAGGGGTTAACTATAAATTTCAGCAATTTGCCATTTTATATTTTTTCCTTTTTGTTTCATGTCTTTCCAAGATTGACCTATAAGGAGGGTGGCTATAGGAGGTGATGTCCCGAATCACAACGTATAGCGATGAGACCTCAGGGCGGAATAACAGGGTTTCCTCCGACCACAGAGCATCAAGAGCAACTCCCTTGTCTTCTGTTACTACAACAACTACAACTTCTCTCAGCCTCGTTACTTCTGCAAATCATGTCGCCGTTACTGGACTCACAGCGGAACTCTCCGCGACATTCCCGTCGGCGGTGGGACTCGCAAAGCCGCAAAACTCTCTCGCACTTGCTCCTCTTCACCCTCCTCCGCCGGAGTCGTACAAGCGACAAGTGTCCTCTTCCCTCAAACGTCGCTCTCTAACAGCGTTAGGCACACAGTTACCGCTCCCCTCGAGAACGACGCAAAGGGGAGCTCTTTATCTCTCTTCGGTAGTTTCACCTCTCTGCGGAACCAAAACGCCAACGCAGCGACGACGACCCATGGACCCGGCGGGTTTGGAAGCGGACTCGGGTCGGGTTTTGATGACGGCAGCTTTGGACTTGGAAGCGCGGTTTGGCCGTTTACAACTGATGGTGAGTCTGCGACGACGGATATAGTGAGTAACGGTGGTCATCACGCCACAGCAATACCGGCGGGTACTTCGTGTGGCCGGACCTCACCATCACAACACAAGTGAGCTCACTCAAATGAAGGACTTTACTAGAGGGTTTGTCAATCTTTAGTGATCTCCTGCTCTCAGTGTGTTTGGTAGTTTTAGAACTTGTGTAATGAAACTAGAAAACAAATCAAGTTTGTGGCGTTTTTAGGTCTGTAAGATATCTACCTTGTTACTTAGAACTCTGTTATTACAGTTCTTGAACAAGTGATATAGTATTGAAATGAGGATACTTGTTTAGAGCTCTTAATCGGAACAGTCAGGTCTTGTAAGATATTGATCTGGTTCAATGGATGATCTACTGAACATATTACTCTTTAACCTATGTAACTCATCTTGCACTTGTATTACTTCTGGGTTAGACTGGTCTCCGGAGGAGAAAACTTGAGTATTGTTGTTATTCACTTCAATCCAGCTCAATCCTGGATCTTTAGTAGAAGCTAATCCTCTAATCTTGCTTCTTATCTTTGCAACATCTTCCCATCTCCCTTTCACCGCATAAAGATTCGATAGTAGTATGTATGTTGCAATGTCTTCTGGATCAAGCCTCAGGATCTGCTCAGCCGCGTATAGTCCCATCTGCAAGTTTTTTGTGTTGACACATGCGCTTAGCAGAGTTCTCCAGAGCTCTGTTTGGTTGTTTCCAGGAAGAGATTCTTGTATCAGTTCCAGTGCTTCTTCTACTAACCCAGCTTTTGATACCAAATTCACCATGCAAGAATAGTGCTTAAACCCTGCTTTGATGCCTCTTTCTTTCATTTGGTTCCACAGGAACTTACCTTGCTGAGTTGATCCACTGTGGCTGCAGGCTACTAATAAAGATAGGTAGGTTACTGCATCCGGAGTGAGACCGTTTTGTAGGATCTGTTCAAAGAAACTCAGAGCATTTTCTAACATTCCATGCTGACTATAAGCTCCTAGCATTGAGTTCCAACATATCAAATCTGGATTTGAAACAAGAGAGAATACTGATTCCGCAGCATCGTATTTTCCAGTTTTCCCATACATGTCTACTAGGGCTCCACATACCGACATAACACTATCGAATCCTGTCTTCACAGTAAGGGAATGGAACGCTTCACCTTGTCTTAGCAATGCCATATCTGAACATGCTCCTAAGACACTGCTCAGGGAAAAACCATCAATTCTATTTTTGTCTCTGTACATTTCAACGAAGAGTTGGACCGCGCACTCGCTGTTTCCTAGTCTTGATTGCCCTACTATCATCTCAGTCCACAGAACAATATCCCTCTCTGTACTCGAGCCAAACACCCTCTGAGCAGATTCAGCTTCCCCATTCTTCAAGTACATGGACAAGAGTGTTGTTCCAACAAAAACACTCCTTTCGTATCCTAATTTCATTACTTGTCCATGGAGAAGCTTTCCATGAATGAATCTTTCTGGTTCTGCTGCCGCACATATAACAGCAGAGAGAGTATATTCATCTGGCCTTGGTGTGAACCTCCTCTGTAACACTCCATACATAAGAATCGCTTCCTCTCCAAATCCGTTCTCTGAACAACCTGAGATAATTGAGTTCCATGCAACCAAATTTGGGTTATGAATCCTCTCAAACACAAAGAGTGCCTCTTTCATATCCCCACAACTGCAATACATGTCAAGAAGTGCATTTTCTACAGGAGAATCGACCAAACTATCCGAGACTATCATCCGGGCATGAATTAGTTTCCCCAGTGAATAGCTTCCCAGTTTACTACAAGCATTCAGCACCATCGAATACGTGAACTGCGTTGGAACAACACAAGACATCAACATGCTTCTAAACAGCACAAGCCCTTCTTCTATCTTATCATTTCTCAAACTCCCAGATATCATCGTGTTCCAAGCCACCGCATCTCCATCGTTTACACACTCAAACACTCTCCTCGCTGATTCTAAGTCCCCGCAGATGGAGTACATCCCCAAAACCGCTGTCTGGACAACTACATTGTCTAAAAGTCCAAGCTTTATGATATGAGAATGTAACGTTGATCCCATTACAACATCCTCAAGCAAAGCACAGACCTGCACTAAGCTAGTGAAAGTTGAGCTGTTGGGCTTCAAAGACTCAGATTCCATATGGGTTATCAGACCAAAAGCGTGACTTGCGTAGCTTTGGTTCCGGGAATACGCTGAGTAAAGCGCGTTGTAAGAGACCACGTTTCTCTGAGGCATTGTGTCGAACACTTTACGCGCTTGTTCCAGAGAGCCGCACCTCACGTACATTGAGATGAGGTTGTTACTTGCGTACGGAGATTCGTAAGCCGCGCCGGTGGTGAGAATGAGAGCGTGGAGCTGACGCGCCCGGTTTAGTGCGGTGATCGAAACGCATTTCCGTGTAAGCTCGACGACGGACGAAGCTACTTCGTTCAGTGGCATAGAAGCTACGTAATGCAGTGGAATTAAAACGCCGCGTTTTAATACTGTGGCTCTATCTTAAAACAGTGCGTTTTGAACGCAAGAGTTACAAACGCTGCGTTTAATGTTAAACGACGCGTTTTGATAAAAACCTTTCATTAACAGTAAAACACGGCGTGTAATCGAAAGGTTTGCCGGCGATGGCTACCGGAGAGAGAGAGAGCTCACCGTCTACATCTGTTGATCGCTCGTTGTATCAGACGCTATGCTGTAAGTACTCTCAAACTCTCCTACGAAGGAAGGAGATGTAGAAGATTTATCTGTCTCAGTGATTCCCTTGGTTCGAGTGCTCTCCATGTGTGTAACCTTCTAAGGTTGATGGTTAAGCTGTTTGATTATAGCTTTATTAAATAGAGGCTTTAATTTTTAGGTATGAAAGAGTGTTCATGTGCAACACGGCGTCTGCTATCTTTCATTATATATTTGAAGCGATTGAGCTAAGAAGAAAATGAGGAGACTCTTGAACACTCTTCATACCTAAAATCAAAGCTTCAATTTATGTGAGATGTCTTATGAGCCTTCTTTTACTTATATGTTTGATGTGGAATGGGCTTTCTGCAAACCGTGTTGAATCCTGTAATTTTCATAAGACATTCACATGCTGAATCCCTGTGCTCTTGGTTATTTTGTTCAATTTTTTGTTGCAATTCTTAATGTCATGTACCTCTGTTTTCTGTTGCCAGCTGCATTGTGATTATCAAGTCCTTGATTGCCTTATATCTAAGGACATTGCATTTTCCAAACAAATACATGATATGTCTTCGATTCCTGTTTAACACTGTATAGCCTGGTATGTGATTCTTGAATTACCATATGAAGGAAATCTAGATGCTTTTTTCTTCAAAGAGAAGATTTGTCTTGCTGGAGACTTGTAAGGTTAAACAAAACTGGAAGTTATGTTCCCAGGCTTTTCAAGATGCTAAAGATTTGTATTCTTCATTGCAACATTCAGTTGCTAAGTTCTGTCAGAAGAAACTCATTCCATACAACCCCAGATGATCTTCTACGACGGTTTGTCTAACTTTGCTTACTGTAAACTCAGCTATTCATATAATCACTTAAATTGAACTTCTCTTACTCTGTTTATTGCTAGGGTAATTTATTTGGAGCAAAGGTAAATCAGTTGCTTACTCGATAATGAGGAAGTCAGATTCAACAACGTTAAACTGCTACAAAAGTATTTCTCTTAACCTCTCAATGGAGATTCTCTGAGGCGAAGGATCAGATGCCAACACAAGCAAGTCTCTTTTCCAGATCATATTTTAAACTTAACTGACTCACATGTAGAATTGTATGTATGTTTGAGAATCTCATGTCTAATCGAATTTTCTTATGTTCTGACACAAATGAGAACGGACATGAGTTGTGTCTGTAGAGAGATCCTACATTCTTGGCTGGTGCATGAGCTATTAAATCAGGGAGCATTATGTTATTGCCTCCACAATCCAAATCCGAAAGGTATAAGATACTCTTGTTTAAACCAATGTGAGACTGCCCCATCCAAATACAGCAAGCAATGTAATGTAGAATATGCAAGAATCACAAACCCTCTTATTCATATCATAAATATATCAAAGGGTAAGAAATACACACTCCAGATGGCTAGCTTTAATTTCAGGAGTGTTACATTTTATCAGAGTTGTAACTCGCTGATATATCATGTAGCAGTTGAGAAAGCTGTTGAGGCTTAGTGATCATAGCCATGTGACCAGCTTCTTCAACCACTTTCACTTCATTAGGTTCGTAGTTACTAATCATCCACTTCTGAATCTCCTCTGGAACCACATTGTCACCTTCACAGAGGATAAACACTCTCTTCCCAGATCCATACCCGTCCTTGGTCAGCAAGCCTTTACCTTCCATTTCCTTTGGGTATAACCAGCTCGGTTTCACCAAAGCCATGGCTAGTTCTATATCCTGACAAATCAAATATATTAGTATATTACCAACTGTGGTCACCTGACCTCGGTTTGTATATGCCATAAGTGGATGTATAACTGACCTCTGGTTGACAATTACTATATGCCTTCTCTTTCAAGAAATTATTACCGAACATAACTGAACTTGGCGGCTGTTCTGGTCCTTCCTCGAATGTAAACTCACAATCCATAGCGAATCCCTCAGGGAGACGTTTGAAATACTACAGAAAAACAGAAAGTGACATGCAATTATCAGATAAGATAGTTGTCCCAAATTTTCATTTATTTATTTTCTTGAAATATGAGTTTTGTTATTGTTTTTGTTCTCGCCGACCTCTTGAATGAGAACAGAAGGAGGAGACTCATGGTGAGGCATGTAAGCAGAGAGGAAGATTCCAACAGAGATTTTGGTCGGAAACCTTTCCATGGCCAGAGATGTTCCAATGCCACCATAGCTATGACCAACAAGAACCACCTTCTCTTCTTGAGGAAGAGACTCCATGAAACTCATCAAAGGCTCTAGATACTCGGATACAGAACGAACCTCGTCGAGCCTCCTCTTGTCTATCCCGGACCCACCAAGTTCAATAGCTGTGACTCGTTGACCATCCGCCTTAAGCTTTGCCGCTAGTTTGAACCAGCACCATGCTCCGTGACATGACCCGTGGACAAGCACGAAATGGTGGTGGTGGTGGTGTTGTTGCATGTGCTGTGTTTCCATTTGATATTTCATATTTGGTTGGTAAGTGATTTTATCTTTGTCTGTTCGTGTTTGTATATATAGCCATTCATCGGGACAGAGATTTCATTTCTGGCGGAATAGTTTAATTGTTACTTAACCGGTTGGAACCGATCGGACCGGTTCTAGTTTGAGACGTGGCTTGTTTGTGATTCCAACAAGGCAAAGCTAGTAAACGCAAAAAGAACTAGACGAATAATTTTGTATTAATATATATACTTATTTTATGTCTTCTTTAAGGTGTGAATGTGATTTGAAAGATCTTAAAACAATGTTTATTCAATTTAATTGATATTTTTTTTTTCAGTTTTGATGACTTCAAGAAAGTTGAATTGAGCATTTCCTTCATTATTTGCTAAACGTTTTCTTCTTTCCTGGTTCCACTTGAACTTATCGTTCTGATTTAATACAGTGATTTTCAAAAGTGACTTTTATGTTATTAGTTAATTGAAAGAAATACTATTTGGACGGTTAAAGATAAGCACATGGGAACATGCATTATAAAATGATAAATGTCAATTCTGAAACGGTTCAACTTTTGTTTTTGTATCTTTTAATATCTTGTCAGTGTCAGATGTCTTTGTAGTAGGCTATTAGGCCACGTAGCAAATGTTTTAAGTCAATCTTGGCTGTCTAAACTATAAACTAATTGAGAAAGTTAGACAATGTTCGGTGAGATCCTGGTTTCATACTTTCATTGTCTTTGTATGTCTTATATGTTTAGTAATTTGTTTGGGAGATTGATTTTTAGTTGTGATTAAATAGGAAAGAAATCTTTGATTGTCTATAGTTTCACATTTCATATTTTAACAATGTATGTTATAATTTTATTAATATTGTTTTCTAAATTAAGATATATTTACCCAAAAAGAGTTCTATATCTAGATATTATACACTTATATCTACATGTGCATACAGAGAATTTACATAGATATGTTCTATTAAGTGATGGAATTCTTCTCAAAATCCTATTCTATTTACCAATTTTTCTAGTCTCATTTTTTGGTTTACTAGTATATTTATATTTCATAATAACGACACCAAAACAACCATAAATATTTTTATTAGATATAAGACAAAGAAAATGTATCATTTGCAAAAAGAAAACACAAAATGCATGTATTATTTTTATAATTAACATATTTTAATAAATAAAGCAAAGTTTTCAACGATTAAAATATATAAACAACCCCATATTGCAGTTTGGAATAATAACATGCTAACATTCTATATATCTAATTTAATTTATTACAAAAATTCATATCTAATAATGCTGGAAAATACGTTTTATTTATTTATTTGATGGTTATCTATCTTAAGTAAATTCCTCAATATGATTATCTACCTAAATGACCATATACATATATATCATAAAAAATAATAGTTTGAAAAGATAAACAAAGTATGTAAATGTGGAACAACCACACGTTGCTTAGAAAACATATGTTTTATTAAGAGAATGGAACGATCCAAGTACAAGTTCTTGCCAAATCAAACTCTCAAAAGATATATACCGCCAAGAGTAACAGAAGAAAAAAGCAATCATTCTTTGCGGAAAAGCATAAATGACCACCCAGTTTTGGAAATAGTCTAAAAAGCTTGTATGCACTAACAAGAAAAGGAGAGGGAAAAACAAAAAACCGATGGAGACAATACAAGAAAGTAATTAATTATAAAAGTAACATGTCCCACATATATCTATCAATGACGTGACCACAGAAGAAGACTCTCGTTTTTTTTTTCTTTTTATTTGAACAAAAAGAATTCAACAAAAAAGAAGAAGAAGACTTTTTGAGGGAAGGGCAAATCAAAGAAGCCAAGAGAAGTTATGGGATGCTAGTGGGAGTTAAATTTATATAGAATTTGTTAACTTTTAAAGTTGATTAATTTTGTTAATTTTTAAAGTTGAGTAATTTTGTTAATTTTTAAAGTTGATAAATTTGTTAATTTTTAAAGTTGATAAATTTGTTAAATTTAGAGACAGCCATAGAGAGTCATGATTTTAAAAATCTAAGGTATATATATAGTATTTTTTAAATTTTGTTTCATGAATTAAAAAGTTATGAATACAATTCACAATAACACTAATTTTAAAAATTTTATAGAATCATTAAAATCTAATTTTTGTGAATAATAAATGATTTTGTATAGAATTATAAAATCATGTCAATAACATTAGATTTTGGTGAGAATGTGAGAATCTATAAACCAATAACAATATACTCTAAGAATTTAAAATTATTAAAAATCTAATCTCCACTAAAACTACTTAAATTTGATTCGATTTGTTATTTGTTTAGATTTGATCCAAAAATTTGTATATTTGTAAATTTTCAAAGTAAATGAATAATAAAAATCAATATCAGCAAATCACAATTACTAAAATTTTGAGAAATGAATATCAACTTCACTCCGACAAATATACATATACATTTATTTCTTGAATAAGCTTTATTCATCTTTCGTTCGTGATCACTTCAAACAATCACGTCACTGGTTAACAATCAGTTAAAAAGTGTTCTGGCTAATTAAATTTTTCAAATGTGTAAGTTTATATAATCACTATTCCACCATATGATTTAATGAATTTTCTTCACTTTATTACATATAAAAATAGTAAATAGAAAAATATAAAATAATTTTTTTGTGACAATTATAATTTTTTCTGAAGTTTTATCTTATTATTAATTTTTAAAAGTTTAAACTTCACAAAACATAATTCACTACTTCTTTTAATTTATATTTTATATATCATCAAAAATATATTTTAAAGAACAAATTTGTATCAAATTTTATAAATTATTAGTATTAAACAAAACAGATGGGATAATTATAAGTATTAGTTAATATCTGCAAATTATATATTTTAAAAATATTCTTTTTTCCTGAAATCCATATTTTCTGAAATAAAACAAATCGAAAAATAGATATTTATAACATATGAAGTCTATCATAAATACTAAGAAAATTGGTAATATTTGTTGTGTGCCCACCCCTAGTTCGTAGCATCCTCTTGGTCAAGGTCATCCCCAAACAAGCTGCACCAGTGAAGCCATGCAGCTTCTTATGTTAGGCTCTCGAGGCTTAGGGAATCAACATTTCACGTTGACAACAAGATGGAAAAGGTTATACCTTCTGAGTTAATTACTAAGGATTTTAGAGGTCAAAAGTTTAACCGGGTGGGAAATAGTATACTTTGCAGTCAAATGGCATAGCTCGGATATCGCCATGTGAGATATATGGACCCATAACTTTTTAATAAAAAAAAACAAACTCTTTTGAAACTAAAAAAAAAACAAATTCTTAGTCATTCATAAAATATTTAAAATAATGGAAAGAATCAAAGATTCATGCAAGGTCCTATCCTATAGTCATTGGCAGCCAGATGAGCAAGGAAAAGGTCATTTGGCACATAGCCACTTACTCAAAAACGGTGCAAGTTTCAACAATAATAATCAGATGTTTATCATTTATATTTTCTCACTTTTTCGTAAATTACTGTCTGTTTTTTTTTTCTTTTTATAATTTGGAATTATGTCAAAATCAAAACTAATACTAAGATTCATAAAAATCGGAGTATTTTTACAGCATAAAACATGTAAAGATAGTCAAATACACTGATAAATTAGTTTCACATTCAAGAAAATCCAATCTTTGGCTTGGGCCAACATAAGGAATCCTCAACAAAAACAAATCCCCTCGATCCATCTAGAAGAAAGACAAATGAGATCTATCTAACAACACAGTTTTCATGATGTTCATTCTCCATTTGAGATATTATGGCAACACGAAGCATGATTCGTGTAGTGGATCGTCGCGGGCAGTCAAGAACCTTGTTGTCGCGCAGTCTAACCAGTTTATTGGTCACCGGCAACCAACACACTAAGTTTCATGACAAAAGTGAAGTAATTTCCAACCAGACATTTGATCCATAGTTAGAGAGTCCACAACGTTCTGTATTGGTTTATGGTTGGTTTGCGCCCATGATTAGGCAACATACCAATGTGGTTTAGTTAACCAATGGTTATTGATTAAACTCCATAAATAAATCTATGCAACACTTCATTTAAAAGATATGTCTATTTGTTGGTGTCCTTTTATTAAACATATGTGTCTCTTCTAGTTGAACATATGTGACTCTTCACAATGTACCATTTGGTTATCTATAAATAAGATACATTGTAGAGAGAAGAAAACAACAATCCAAGTGATAAGAAGATAAATCTAGAGAGAGAGTAAAACGTTTTAGAGAGAGAAAGCTTCAAGGAATCAACTAGAAGAGCACTTGAACTGTGACAAGTGGTTGATTTTCGTCTGTGATTTCATCCCCGACTCTTGCCCAATTATATCAAGTAGTGTTCATCGCTAAACCGGGCTAAGGTATGTTTTCGGTTTAACGCACTTCCGCACTAGAATTTCTAACATTGGTATCAGAGCATTTGGATTCGGTTCTGGCATATTAACATTTTTAGTAATCAATGATGAAAAGTAATATGGGTTACTTGAGTTTATTCATGATGAATTAAGAAAATGGTTAATAATTAAAATAATTAAAAATGGTGAATCCATGAATACATAATAAAATTAATTAAAATTTTACATATGTGTTCATCATAATGTCATGAATTCTTCTGGAAATTATTACATTTAGAACCGGAATACATTGCATGAAATTTAGAGAAATAGTTAATAAACCGAAAATATTGTTTTGATCATATCTCTCTAAATATAGATCGGAATCGCACGATTTTTACATCTATGCGTAGATCTTGAAATTATCTTTCTATTGATATATTATTCGTAAAATATGATCGTGTATTCTGAGAGATATAGGGGTTGAAAGTTTCGGCCGTGTTGCAGAAAAACAAAAATGGAAGGAGGAAGATGAACAGCAACGTGACACGTGTCGCGTTCGGATTTGTCAGAAAATTGTATTTTTGTTTTGGTCATATCTCTCTGATTATAGATCGGAATTGCGTAAATTTTATGTCCATGCGTAGCTGTTGAAAATATCTTTCATTTGATATATTGTACGTATAATTTGGACACGTATTTAGAGAGATATTAATAAAGTAAGTTTTACTCATATAATATATTATATATTGCTAAAGTGAGAAAATAAATAAATTAGATTCGTTTTTGGTTAAGTTGATAAAAAATCTAGATTTATTTTGATCAAAAAAAGTGATGTGATAAATTAAATTAGTTAAGTATTAATTTAATGAGATCTTTGTAAATAAACATGTTTTATTTGTTAATTCATGTTAATTTAATACATTGATCTAGTGGGAGTTCTATTGTGTTTAGAACTTAATATAGTGGAAGTTCTATTGTGTTTAGAACTTAAAATTTTGCATGAAATAAATTAATTTATAGTAATAAGATTTTAATATGGGTGATGATTGGGAACATAGTGAACTCTCGATCTTGCATTTAAATCAAATTATTATGATTTATTTATGTTCATTGCAAGATTAATTATGTGATTAAAGTATGCAAATAAATTAATGTCTCTAAGATGTTCCAGCAGGTATGTCGTCTGCTTGTAAGAATATCATTGCTGAGCTCAATCGAGGAGAGAAATTGGATGGTGATAATTACGATATTTGGTATCGAAAAATCCTGTATGTCCTCGAAGAGCAAGAGGTGAAAGAGACTCTTTTCCATATCATGGAAGAGCCTGCGCAGGGTACTACAAATCAACATGAGAGAGATAAAGAGGCATATAATGTCTGGAAGAGAAAGAATAACATAGCTCGCATTACTATGTTAAGTTGTATGAATGATGATTTCATGTGTGAGTTTGAAGAGTATGAAACTGCAAAAGGCATGTGGGAGGCCTTGAAAGAGAAGTTTGGTGCCACATCGGCAACTAAACTTAGGAGATTTAATCAAAAGTTTAATGATTATAAGAAGCGTCCAAATCATACGATGAGACAGCATCTTAGAGTCATGTCAAACATGATTAAAGAGCTCAAAAATGCTGGTCAGATGATATCTAATGAACAGCAAATCCAAGCGGTTCTCCGCTCGTTACCTGAAAGTTGGGACCATATGAAGGTTCAGATGACACACAATGATAATGTTAAAACATTTGAAGATATATCACGTCATCTTGAGTTAGAGGATGAGCGCCTAGAGGCTGCTAGACCTTTTAATGAAGCCAACTTTACAAAATCAAACTGGGATTTGAAACAAAAAGGGGTAACAAGGGATTCAAGGCTCCAAATCAAGCTGATCCTAAGAGGCAAAAGAAGTTTGCTAAACATGGAAAGTGTGGAGGCAATAAGGATAAGACCAATATAAAATGCTACAACTGTAGCTCATTGGGTCACTTTGCTCGTGAATGCACTGAGGCAAAGAAGGTAATATCCTTAAACTCCACTTATAAATATGCTTATGTTTCTAGTTGTGCAATGCTTACAGAATCTAATCCTTTGTGGATTGTAGACTCAGGAGCAACAGACCATGTAGCTAGAAGTCGAGAAGCATTTGTGGAGTACCGACGGATACCTAAAGATACAAGATGGTTATATGTGGGAAACAATTCTAAGGTTGCAGTACTGGGTATCGGCACTTGCCAACTACATATGCGTGGTGGAAAAACTCTCATATTACATGATGTCTTATATGCTCCTGAAATCCGTCGGGACTTGGTCTCTGTTTTAGCTTTACTTAAGTTAGGATTTAGTTTGAACTTTCATGATATGTGTTTATACATTACTCTAGAGTCTATGTTTTTTGATTCTGGTTATACATATGATGGTTTCATTGTACTTGATTGTACTACAAATATTATTAATAATAATGATCATCGTTTTTCATATGTCACAACCTCAAGTAATAATGAAATAAATGTGTGGCATCCAAGACTTGGTCACATTGGTGTTGATAGAATGAATAGATTAGCTCGAGAAGGTCTTCTTGGAACACTCACCCGAGTTAATCTTGACACATGTGAACCATGTTTAGCTGGAAAAGCAATAAGGAAACCATTTGGGAAAGCAACTAGAGCTAATCATCCATTGTAATTAATTCATTCAGACATTTGTGGTCCGATGAATGTGAGGGCGAGGCATGGGGCCTCATATTTCATCACATTTATAGATGATTTCACTCGATTTGGACATGTGTACCTAATTTCTCATAAGTCGGAAGCATTAGAGTGCTTTCGACGATATAACACATTGGTTGAAAATCAATTGGAGAGGACGATTAAGTGTTTGAGAACTGATCGAGGACATTGTATTTTGAATTTGACGCTTTTTAATATAAAGTTTTTTCGTTAATTATATACAATGGTCCACACTTGATTTGCATGCTTACACATAAAAGTTAAGAGGTGTCACCAAGTAGGAGATTGGTTCACTCACATGAACAATCGCCTCAGATTTCTTAGTGAAATGCTGAGATGAGACTTGATTAGTTGGGCGCTAGTGGGAGCTTGCCTTGTAGACTTATCATTGTCGCCTTAACAAGAGGTTAGGATGAGATATGTTTTTGGTATCGATCATGATTGTCCCAGAATCATGAATACTTGGAAGAGCTGGATAAGTACAGAATCAGGCGCTAGAGAGTGAGCTGATAGTAGCTTGATCCACATAGTGGTATTTGATTATATAATTGACACATGCTCTTAAGAGAAGAGTTAACCACTATGACATGTGTGTCATACCACATGTTCTAGTTACGACGATATAGGAAGCGAGCGATTATTTTATTCTAATCCCTATCCCTCGCATGTGAGTTCCTATCAACCAATTTATGGTTACAAAGGTTACCCTTGAACCTTCAGCTATGTTCTTGAAGGAAATAATTAATGTTTGCTACTTTAGTATGTTTTTCGACGGTGATGGAATAATTAGCCTTATGGAACATGCTAGGAAAGCAGTTAGTTCGAAACAGATGAACATGAGATTGGAAGGGAAAAACTATTGGTTTTTATATTGACATATGTGTTTGCTGGCCAGCCACTATATCACTCAGTTGGAGTTTAGATATAGTGAACACATGATGTAGGAGAAATCTAACATATGCTTTAGGGATCAGGTATGTTAGACCGATATAAAAGACATATGAGTTTGGGGAACAACGAGATATGCTGAAAAAGCAATGTATTTTTTTTTAGGGTTGTAGCTTGTATGTATCCCTAACAGGTGCATAATTTAGCTCCCAAGTGTAGGTGTACTCGCAAGGGTCGCACGGTTCATTTGCCGTATGATTTTTGAATTAGGATTCTCGTGCTTGATCTCTAAGACTTCTCTAGTAGTTGATATGCTCCCCATCATGTGCGAGTGGGAGATATTGGTTTATGGTTGGTTTGCGCCCATGATTAAGCAGCATACCAATGTGGTTTAGTTAACCAATGGTTATTGATTAAACTCCATAAATAAACCTATGCAACTCTTCATTTAAAAGATGTGTCTCTTTGTTGGTGTCCTTTCATTAAACATATGTGTCTCTTCTAGTTGAACATGTGTGACTCTTCACAATGTACCCTTTGGTTATCTATAAATAAGATACATTGTAGAGAGAAGAAAACAACAATCGAAGTGATAAGAAGATAAATCTAGAGAGAGAGTAAAACGTTTTAGAGAGAGAAAGCTTCAAGGAATCAACGAGAAGGGCACTTGAACTGTGACAAGTGGTTGATTTCCGTCTGTGATTTCATCTCCGACTCTTGCCCAATTATATCAAGTAGTGTTCATCGCTAAACCGGGCTAAGGTATGTTTTCGGTTTAACACACTTCCGCACTAGAATTTCTAACATTCTGTACGTCTGAGTATGCAAAATAAAACACGACTTTCTCCAAAGCAACTCGGTGCATGTGAGGAATGCGATCCAGCAACTCTTATTCTTTGATAAGGCACAAATTCTCAACTGTTACAAGTGATAATAAAACAATAGCTTCACTGTCCATATTTATACCTGGTTTAATAAAAAAATGATTTTGGTATCTGAATCTATAAAATGGGTTTTAAGTACTTACGATCAACTTCGTGTCAGTAACATGCCGAGGTGGACCGGTTCGTGGATGAATCAGCTTATACTAACTTAAACGATGTCATTTTGTATTAGGAAAAAAAAATGCTTACCACAGATCGAAATTGGGTTCAGCAAACATGTAATACATACATTAACCACATATGCTAGTGAACAACTATTGTTCATTTACAAAAAAATAATATATTTAGCCTTCTAATACTAATTTCTAATAAGTAGATTTATAATACTAATTTCAACAATTTATCATTTTATTAAGCATGCTTATTTGATATAATATTTATCAAACATTTGATATAATTTTAATTTATTACTATTTTTTTAAATGATAAAATTATTGGGTCGACGATCTATTTTTCCACGAGAACTATGATATAACACCAAATGTCTCTGAAACTATCACATCTATCTATTTCCCCGCGAGAGTAAAATTCAAAATATATTTCCCTTTGAATACGTAGTTCGAGATGTATTTCTCTACAATAATCAAATTAGACTATTTAATATCGCTTTACTGTTTAAAGTTAAACCTTAAACCACTTAAATTTGATAGTTAACCAAATAATTCCAATTAACAACGATTTAAACCCAATTTATACCAGATTTAAGACAAAGATTCATTACAAGAACATACAAAATTTATACCGGATCATTGTTTATTAATGAAGATGGGTCTTAAATTGGGTTTCTCAATTAGATCTTATTTGGTTAATTATCAACTTTAAATGGTTTACGGTTTAACTTTAAATAGTAAATCGATATTAAACCGTCTAATTTGATTATTGTGGAGAAATACATCTTGAACTACATATTCAGGGGAAAACAAGTTGTGTTCTTTACTTAAAGGCACCGGGTTTGATCCTTGATAAGTTCTACTGAGTTATCTGACACGGTGTCGGTCGCAGGTACGTAAAAACCGTCTTTTATAAGTTCATGTACCGAATTCAATTTTTTATTAGATCAGGTACAAATACGCACAGTGAAATTGTTAGGTACTTATTAGGCAATATGACCCTAGTTCATGTACTAATCGGCTGTTTTCCGCAATATTATGTGAAAGCAATATGTTATAAAAATTGTATGCTTTTATTAGTTTTTGTAATAAAATGATTGGTAAAGCACTAGCAATATACAATTTTAAAATTATCATAAATTTAGTATATAATATATTTATTTTAAAATAATATAGATATAGATATAGATTTATAATATATATTAATGATATATTTGTAATTAAAATTAATGAATCTCATTTAATTATATAAATTAAATTTTAAATATGAAATATAATTACTTAAAAGATAAATTTGAATTTTCTTTAAAAAAATAGAATATTTATTATTGGATATAAACATAATTTGATGTTATTAAATAAAATAAAAACTACGTATATTTTATATAAAATATCATTTATTTTTATTGGTTGAGCAGTAAATAATTCATATATAAAATTATCATAAAAACTAATATATGATAAAATTTATTTATTTGTAAATAATATATATATATATTTATAATATATAAATATATATTATGTTTTGTTTTGTTACTAAAAATAATGAATGATATGTGGAATTAAAGAAAATATATTATTTTTAAATGTGAAAATTGTTCTTTTAAAACTAAAAATATTTAATCACGATTTTTATTTTTTAAAATAAAATATTTTATTAGAAAGATAAATTTGTATTATTAAATAAAAATAAATAAATTATATATAATTATTTTTAAAATTTTATATATTTTAAATGCAATTGCTTTACCAAAAACTCAATATGAGAGTATTGAACAAAGAAATTAAAATAGATGATTGGATGATAAATAGCATAATGTTTAAGGTAATGCTTTGCCAACAAACCTACCTTTCCGGTATATATCAGACTATTTAGATAACCAATTAAACATAATAGAATACTAAAAACATTTGGATTCTTTGAGAAACTCAAATATAATATATTATGGTAAGAGAATAAATTCTACAATTAGTTTTATATAAATGCTTTTAAGAAAGTTGAACCATTAGAGATAAAATTTGTTTGAAAACTTTATTCTGAGTCAATTTTTTTTCTGGTAAAAAACAGATTTTCATCCTCCCATGCTTATATGAATAATTTTTTATTTTCTAAGTTTCAAACTAATTATTGTATATAATCTAAATTATGAAACGCCAGATGATTCATTACTCAGATAAATAATTATTTTATTTTATTTTATTTTATTTGTATCCGTTCTCACCACCAACTAGTTTTTTTACAAGCACACCACCAATTAGACAAGCCTCAAATTTTCAACTTGAAAAATGAAATAAAAGCAAATCAAATGACAACTTCAATTTATTACATCAAAATACCAAAAATAATTGGACGTAAATTATTGATTAAAGATTGATATTATGTGCATTTAGCTTGTGTTAAGCTCTCATTCTTGTACATTTTGATCATTTATATTAGTAGTTAGACATTTCTAGGTATCATTTGCATTGCATAAGTCTCAATCAGATGTTGAAGTGTCCTTGGGAGTCTTTGGAGGTGTTTGGGGACAAAAAGGAGCAAAAGTTTGTCATTGGGCAAGTGGAGAGTGCATAGCAGGATATGGGAGCGGGTTCAGGTAACCGCTCTA
Source organism: Moricandia arvensis (assembly GCA_905132765.1). Classification (NCBI taxonomy): domain Eukaryota; kingdom Viridiplantae; phylum Streptophyta; class Magnoliopsida; order Brassicales; family Brassicaceae; genus Moricandia; species Moricandia arvensis. Next base: position 23,041 of record CAJHQP010002631.1, read on the forward strand.
CGCCGAGGAGAGCCTGGAGCGAGCTGTAACTGCGGGTTAGCTTGCCCGCTATGGACAAAACATTATCTTCGCAAACCACAAGTCACAGAGCGGGCTAGCACAGCGACCAGGAGCACTCGCGTGCAAAATAAAGTACTGAACCAAGTCCTGGAACGAATTATGGGAGCGGGTAGAGACAGCCGTTTGGCATCCTTGATTATGTCGAGTGTTTGGAGAGACCCCATGGAGCGACGCATGCAACCCGCGCGCCAACTAGAAAATCAGAAAATGAGCCGGAGCGACCCCTTGGAGCGAGGAGGTCAACCCACAACATATCTGGGGCGACCCCTTGGAGCGAGGAAATTAACCCGCGCGCGAGTTATGGAATCAAAGAGTGAGTTTGGAGCGACCCCTGGGAGCGAGATGAGCAGCCCGCGTCAGATCCAGAGCGACCTCTTGGAGCGACTTTGTGTACCCGCTCTATGTTTTATACTTGGCCGGATTTTATGACTTTTTGGGCCATGTCGGGTCTGTTGTTGGGGCCCACTAGTTTATTTAGGAAGCATATAAATGCTTTCAAAACCTAATTTTAAGATCTATCTTGTTTTCTATCTAATCACAAGACTACTTTGGTGAAAGTTTGAGACTTTAATCTATTTTCATCTTATTTCTTGTGTGTTAAGAGTTGATCTTACTTTTTCATCATGTTTAACCTTGAAACAACCATGGTTTTAAGGGTTTTCATGAACATTAGTGAGTAGACTCCTATTGGATCTATGGGTTAGGATGATTAGGGTGGTTAAGTGAAGAGTTAAGGTGTTTAGTAATAGATTTATATGTTTCCTTGCTATTTGAGTGTTCTTAATGCTAGATTAGTCTTTATCACACTAAGCTAGATCTTTAGACATTTTGTGCACCACAAGTGTTCGATAAAATATCTGAACCAACTTGAATATGCTTTAGCTTGATTAGCTGATACACTAAAAATCGGATCTTGTTACTGTCAAGTTAACAGTTGTAGTTGTTGTACTTGAGATTCAATTCCAGAGGACAGTTTTACACTATATCTGATGAGTTTCAATGTCTTAGCTAAAACTTTCATATTTAACAGAGAACAAGGTAAAAATAACAGAGATCAAGGTAAAAATAACAGAGATCAAGGTAAAAACAGCAGAGATCAAGGTACAATTTGAGCTGTTTTAAATTTGGGGAAAAGCTAGTCTAGGGTGATTAAACGGGTGTTAGATATCATTAAGCCACACAATTATTCAAGTTTGAATTAAGAACAAGCCCATAACATAGATCAATGGCTAGAACAGGCCACTGTCGTGGCGCTTGTTCCTTTCAGAGAACAGCCCCGAAGACTAAGCTATCACTTGTTCCGAGTTCTGTCTATAAACAGTAACGATCAGGTCTATTCAGTTCATATCACACTCTAATATCTACTTTCGCTGATTAGAGATATAATATTTATTCTAAACAGTTCAGGCAATCTATAACACGATTAATGAATAAATGAAACCCTAGATCTAACATAAAGTGATCAGATTCATGCTAACATTAAGTTAAGTTTAGAATAAAGGCTATCAATGAACATACAACTTATTTGTGTGTAGCTTAATAAATCCAACACCCTAACACCCTAAACTAACAAGATCGACTACTCAACAATCATGGCAATAAACACAGTAAGATATACTGAATAATACTCCATAAATCGAAATCAAAAACTAAAAATAGGGTTCAAGAAATCTTCTCTAATCGCGAGAACAAGGTGAAGATTCCTTTCTCCCTTACAAAGTATTGAATCCAAACAAGTTTTTACTGAAAAATATGAAAGAAAATTGAGCTGGAAGAGTCTGAGTTTAATAAAGGTCGTGCCTCTCTTTTATAAAGCTTTTGTGGCGGCTGGAAAGAGGAGGAAATAAAATTAGGGCAAATCCCAAAAGATTCTGCAGTTTCCTAAAAAATCTCCCGCGGGGATCAAAGCTCTGTTTGATCTCTAGGGTTGTTCTCCGGGACATAATTCAAATTTTTCCTTTTTCTTCATGTTTTCCTCCAAAGTTCCACAACCTATTTTGTACCTGAAATGTCTCGAATAGAGCTGTAAGTACCCTATAATTGCATGAGAAAGATCAATAAATCAGAACCAAGGTATGCTAAAAACACACTATATCATTAGCCAAAGAGATTTGATGTTGTGATTTCTAGATAGTTAATAGACTTGTTCATAATGCTTGCTTGAATGAAATGAACCAATGAGAATTGATGTTTAGCTCATGATTGCAAATGGGTCTTTGTCTTGAGAAAGAGTTGATCTTTAATGGTGATCTAGACTTAGGGAAACTATTGATTGATAAGCTTGCCATCCTAACTTGAATCTTAACAACTTGAGCTCAATATCCTAACCCCATGGATCCTATCTTTTAGATTGAATCAAGTTCTTAGTTATTACCTTATTGATCTTGTTATTAGAAACCATTCACTTCATTAAACCTTGATTGCTTAGATTGAGTTAAATGACTTGTATTCTTGGTGGTTGAAATCAACTTAGGATGGACTGACTCTTAAGTACTACAACTGCATTTAGGATTAAACTTATGCCTATCAAGTTTTGGTGCCGTTGCCATTTCTAAATTTGAATTTAACATTAAGATTTGGTCATTACTTGAGACAAAGTTTTGTTTACTATTGTTTGATTACTGACAATCTTTCTTAATTTTCTCTTTGAACACATGTCTATGAACTTGAGGAGCAGAGATCCAACAAACCTGGTCCCATGAGTCGAGAACATCAGAGTTCTAAAGAGAGAATTGGCAAGAAAGAGAAGAGAAGAGAGACTGGTTCACCTGGATAAATTGGGGTTAGACATGGAAGAATAACACAATAACCCTGATCAAGACGACGTCCAAGGAGCTGAAAACCATGGAAAACAACCTCAGGGAGCTCCTCAAAGGAGAGTCCAAGATGGAAATGGCCAAGGAGTTGCACACCTTAGGCCACAACACCCTCTATAAGACCCGATCCGGCCCTCCAGGCCGCGGTCAAGCCTCACGTCGCTCGGTCCTCTTCCGGACTGAACCTCTAATTTTTTTTGCCCTTTATCTTTATTATCACCCATAGGCGAGGGCTAACTTAGATCTTAGCTCAAGACTACCTTAGTCATTCCATAGCTTAGATCAGTTCAACTCATACGCAACGGATTATACTATATCAACCATTGGTCTAAAATCAATCTAACACTTGTCTGGTCGAACCACCTCAACCCTTGGTTAGTATTACAACTACCTTTTAGCTTAGAGATCGATTCTGAACCCAAACCAAGTCCTACGATTCTGAGGTTCCATTCCCCTAAACCGTTCTACCAGTATCCTAGCAAGTTACTACTTTATCCAAGTATTTGCTAAGTCATACATTTGCCACATCCACGGAGCTTGTTAGCTCATCTGTCCAGCTGAACTGGTTAGCCCATCCTCTTAGCTGACTTAGATAGCTCATCCAGATCCTCGAGCCGACTCACCTCAGATAGATAGAACCGAGCTAAGGCCAGCTGCCTCAACTTGTTTAGCTAGCTCATCCAGCTACCTAAGCTGAACCACTTCACCTGAGGTTCCATCTACTCTCTTCCAGCTGATCGAGCTACAAGATAGCTGAGCCCAGCTCCCTGCCAACTCGTCCAACTCTATTATACCTGCATAAACATCTCCCCTTGGGTACTTAGTCATTCAACCAACCATCCCCACTGACCAAGTAACATTTGGGAAGTCTTCAATGGTAAATGACATGCATCTGGCTCTACTCAGCTCATGCATCATCCTTATGCTTTGTAGAATATGATACCAAGTCCCTCTCTTGGACTAACAATACTCATCAGATCCTAAGTCAAGCAACCAACCACCCCACATGACTCAGACCTGATGAGTCTTCACACATACCTAACCGGCCATGGAACCATGTCCCATTGAACCTGATCAGTCTTGCTCTTACAACCGATGCATCCTTTGATCAATCAGATCAGACACCTTGATCCATAATCTATGGATCAGGTCGTCCATCCTTGCCAAGATCAGATAACACATGGCCTTCCTTGATTAACCACACCAGCTCAATGCTTGTGTCGCTCCTTAGAATGAATCTCTGGCCCAAAAATGACATTCTTCAAACCTGCTCCAAAACTAATTAAAATTCATGATAATTCATGATAAATCACCACTAAGAGATTCCCATAATTGAAATCTACCAAATGCATTCAGATCATATGAGAACCGTTCATGGGCAGTCCCCATGAACCATGTTCATGTTTGGTGTTACTTAGAACATTACCTTGACCCTTTACCAAGCCAATTCCGAGACTAAACCACTCTGTTCCTCATGTAAATATGGAGTATAAAATGAATGCAAAGTAATTTAAACAGACAAGGAAGAGATAGGATATAACCATTACAAACCGCCCTAAAATCATGATCAAACCGATCCATGATTTGGCCCATTATTCTATGGTCATACCCTTTACCTTGAACGTGTGTTCTGGAGTCTTAAAGCCCCTTTCCAATTCTTTCTCCTTGCCTCTGAAATTCATTCCAGTCGGCCTTGCCTTTTCCAAATCAAACTTAACCTTGTTGTTGCTTAATCCCCATCTTATACACCTATAAGGCTGCCTTGGCCTTTGAGAGTGAACTCTGATCATCTCTCTTCTTCCCTGGCCATTTGCGTGTATTATATGATTGTAGAGGAAGCGTAGGACCTGATCTTCAATGATCAAACTCCATCAAAGGTCGTTTATAACTTCCCTTCCATGGAACTCCCATGAAACTGTTTTTTACACTGCATTGCCTTCAAGGCTGTTCATGTCATTGAGAGTGAAGTCTGGCCTTCTCCCTTCTCTCCTGGATATTTTCGTGTGTTCCCAAGACACATAGGAAGACTGGGATATGTTAATACATGATTAAACTCCACCCAAGGGTCGTGCATCACTTCCCCCTTCAGTACCCATGAAACTGCTTTTCTACACACATCTGCCTTCAAAGCTGTCTCAACCATTGGAAGTGCATTCCGGCCCTCCATATCCTCTCCTGGCTATTTGGGGTATATTTTGATATATGTAGAGGAAACCTAGGGCGTTCCAAAAATTAATGAAAACTCATAAAAGGGTCGTCCATAACTCCTTTCTTGATTGCCCTCCAAAACTGCCTCTTTGCTGTCTTTGAATGCATCTATGTCTTGGACTATTGAATCTGACCATATCTCTGTTTTTCTCTGGTTTTATTTGTGTTTCAAGGTGTAGTAAGAAGCTCTGTCACGCCTGTAAACCCACATACTTGACTTCCATAGATAAGAGAAAGATGAGTTGCTTAATCTCCACAATATCCCCTTTAAGGCAGATTTCGATCTCTCCTTCTTTCTCTCTGTCCCGTGACTTATATCTCTGTTTTGCCTATGATAAAAGATGGTTATTTTCGTGCCCAGGGTCCTGTTTATAAAGAATAAGGCGTGGGTAACTGCCCTGGCCAAGGAGACACCATTTGGTGGGCAAATGGGCACCTTTTGGCCCATCGCATCCTTTCGGCCATAACTGCCTCCTCTTGTATCCATTCGCCTATAACTGCCATATAGAAGTTCCTAGGTGATCCTGGACCGTTCCAGAAGTCCTTGGACCGAGCCCATACACTTCCCAAGCCATTGGACCAAAGGCCGGACCATAAGACCCAATCGGCTGACCCGACCACGGCCCAAACCGGTCCAACTGCCCCAGACCTTAACACTCCGTCTAGCTGAGATGAGCTGATCCCCAGCTGAATCAGATGAGTGAGCTAGTCCATCCAGCTCAGGGAGCTGACACACTCTACTTGAGCTCCAAGTGAGCTCCGTCCAGATGGTTGAGCTTCTTGTTCGCATCACCCAGCTGTGATACACTTCATACAGCTTGATATCTTCATCTTATTCAATCCTTCTAAGTCCCTTGGTCTATTTCCAAACCTAGACTTAGTTTTCTCATGATCTATTCTTATCATTCACTTCATCGAGCTTCACCTAGCTGATAAAACACTGAGTGAGCTACCTCCAAGTTTCTCCTAGCTGGTCGAGCTTCTTCCGAGCAGCCCCGAGCTGGTCGAGCTTTCCCGCGGCCTCGTCCAGCTACCAGATTGCTTGTCCAGCTCCTTTGAGCTTGTTTCCTTCTACATTTGGTTAAGCCTCAATGTCCTGAAGCCCTTAAACTTTATTTTAGGCCATGGAACACTTGTCTTTAGGTCACATGACCTGACTGGTGCGTGTCCTTGCGCCATGGTTCGTCCCAGTGATCTTACCCAGGATTGGGGACATGACAAGTCTCCCCCGCTTAATAGGGTTTCATCCTCGAATCCGGTCCAAGTGTATCTTCCTTAATGAACTGACCATACCACTCTGGCATTCAGTCATCATCTTTATTTCTATCTTACTGATCCCGTCCTTGATCAGCCTTCAAACAAGTCTCCCCCACTTGATAGAGATTTATCCAAAAAATCTTATCAAGTGGTCCATCTGGTTTTCGCTTATGGCATCCTTATTTGGCTACTCAACCATAGTCAAGGATCCATCAACCTCCGTATAAGTAATACCAACTTTTAGTCTTTCCAAACAAACCACGACTTGGCCATATTTCGATCTTAGTCCATACTAGACTAAACCGTCTCAACCTGACTTATGTCCATCACCAGACTTTGTCATATTTCGATCCTGGTCCACTCAGGACGTGATCATATTCTGGTCATGGTCCACTCAGGGACTCGATCGTGCCTTCCGACCATAGGTCCATCTCCGAGTAGGTCGTGTCCTGATCCTCGTCCCCCACCGGACTTGATCATATTGCGGTTCTGGTCCACTACGGAACTCAACCGTCTCATCCCAACCATAGGTCAATCTCCGACTTGGTTGTGCTGTGATCCTCATCCCTCACTGGACTTGATTGTCTTTATCTCGATCCTAGTCAGTCCCGACTAGATCCCAAATGGACTTGATCGCGTAAGCCAATCCTGGTCCCTTACTGGACTCGATTGTATACCGACCTTGGTCCTTAGCTCGGGCATCTAGGCAAGAGCCATGCGGTATGGACTTTTAGACATTGGGGCCATCCCTGGTTCAAGTTCTATTATGAAACGGGTCCACCCTGTCAGGGGGGACTCCCTGCAGCGCCCGAAACACATCCTCAAACTCACTGACCAGCGGCATCCCGTCTAGGTTACCACCCTTCACCATCTCCTTAGTGGCGATTGTGGCTATGTAAGCCTCACAACCTCTCTCTAGCATCCGTTCCGCCCGGACTGCTGAAACCACTACAACACTAGAGGCAGGTTTTATACCATGGAACCTGATCGGGGGTCTACACCCACTCCCAAACTGCACCTCCCCCGATGACAGTCTAAGGTGGCCCGATTCTTTCCAAGCCAGATCCGCAGGTGTTACCCTGTCTGTGATCAATACCAAGATCCGCAGGCCTTACCCTGACTGTGATCAATACCAAGATCCGCAGGCCTTACCCTGACTATGATCAATACTCAGATCCACATGCATTACCCTGACTGTGATCAATACCAAGATCATAGTCCATCCGGACTAGACCCAATTTGGACTCGTTCGAGTAAGCCAACCCTGGTCCTTCATTGGACTAGATTGCATACCGAACCTGGTCCACCCTCATAGTTAAGTAGGATCTCGGTTTGATAACACATTTGGAAAACGTCCCATACCATTCTCCAAAGTGCCACACTTCCATGAACGTCCCATAACATTCAAAAGAGTATTTATAATATACCTAAATCCTCGTCACTAAGATACATAACGTAGGCTCACTTGTTTTGGAACGGGCCCCAAGGAATAACACTTAACCTCAGTAGAGTGCTGCACGTTTATTTCAACCTAAGCCACTCCCTGGTCCATGTTACCTCCCTTGTCCAGGTCGTCCATACAAAGGTCTTGCATTGCGTCCCTTCGTCCAATCCGTCTATTACTTCTAAATAACTAGATCGACCAACCTTTCTGTTTCAGGATCTTGCCCTTGGAGATCATATCTTAGCTAAGCTGGTTCATCTTAGAACTTTCCCGTTCACAAGCATGAAACCAAATCTTGCCTCAACTCTCACTTGGGTCACCGCAGCTAAGGTTCCAAGTCATCTTAGTTTTCTGAAATAATATCGGTTTGGAACTCAACATCTTTGAGCACTGTCCTTAACAGGATCAAGCATGCTCTGATACCAACTTGTAAGACCCGATCCGGCCTTCCAGGCCGCGGTCAAGCGTCACGTCGCTCGGTCCTCTTCCGGACTGAACCTCTAATTTTTTTCCGCCCTTTATCTTTATTATCGCCCATAGGCGATGGCTAACTTAGATCTTAGCTCAAGACTACCTTAGTCATTCCCTAGCTTAGATCAATTCAACTCATACGCAGCGGATTATACTATATCAACCATTGGTCTAAAACCAATCTAACACTTGTCCGGTCGAACCACCTCAGCCTTGGTTAGTATTACAACTACCTTTTAGCTTAGAGATCGATTCTGAACCCAAACCAAGTCCTACGATTCTGAGGTTCCATTCCCCTAAACCGTTCTACCAGCATCCTAGCAAGTTACTACTTTATCCAAGTATTTTCTAAGTCATACCTTTGCCACATCCACGAAGCTTGTTAGCTCATCTGTCCAGCTGAACTGGTTAGCTCATCCTCTTAGATGACTTAGCTAGCTCATCCAGCTCCTCGAGCTGACTCACTTCAGATAGATAGAACCGAGCTAAGGCCAGCTGCCTAGCTTGTTTAGCTAGCTCATCCAGCTAGCTAAGCTGAACTACTTCACCTGAGGTTCCATCTACTCTTTTCCAACTGATCGAGCTACAAGATAGCTGAGCCCAGCTCCCTGCCAACTCGTCCAACTCTATTATACCTACATAAACATCTCCCCTTGAGTACTTAGTCATTCAACCAACCATCCCCACTGACCAAGTAACCTTTGGGAAGTCTTCAATGGTAAATGACATGCATCTGGCTCTTCTCAGCTAATGCATCATCCTTATGCTTTGTAGAATATGATACCAAGTCCCTCTCTTGGACTAACAATACTCATCAGATCCTAAGTCAATCAACCAACCACCCCACATGACTCAGACCTGATGAGTCTTCACACATACCTAACCGGCCATGGAACCATGTCCAATTGAACCTGATCAGTCTTGCTCTTACAACCGATGCATCTTTTGATCAATCAGATCAGACACCTGGATCCATCATCTATGGATCAGGTCGTCCATCCTTGCCAAGATCAGATAACACACGGCCTTCCTTGATTAGCCACACCAGCTCAATGCTTGTGTCGGTCCTTAGAATGAATCTCTGGCCCAAAAATGACATCCTTCAAACCTGCTCCAAAAACTAATTAAAATTCATGATAATTCATGATAAATCACCACTAAGAGATTCCCATAATTGAAATCTACCAAATCCATTCGGATCATATGAGAACCGTTCATGGGCAGTCCCCATGAACCATGTTCATGTTTGGTGTTACTTAGAACATTACCTTGACCCTTACCAAGCCAATTCCGAGACTAAACCACTCTGTTCCTCATGTCAATATGGAGTATAAAATGAATGCAAAGTAATTTAAACAGACAAGGAAGAGATATGATATAACCATTACAAACCGCCCCAAAATCATGATCAAATCGATCCATGATCTTGGCCCATTATTCTATGGTCATACCCTTTACCTTGAACGTGTGTTCTGGAGTCTTAAAGCCCCTTTCCAATTCTTTCCCCTTGCCTCTGAAATTCATTCCAGTCGGCCTTGCCTTTCCCAAATCAAACTTAACCTTGTTGTTGCTTAATCCCCACCTTATACACCTATAAGGATGCCTTGGCCTTTGAGAGTGAACTCTGATCATCTCTCTTCTTCCCTGGCCATTTGCGTGTATTATATGATTGTAGAGGAAGCGTAGGACCTGATCTTCAATGATCAAACTCCATCAAAGGTCGTTTATAACTTCCCTTCCATGGAACTCCCATGAAACTGTTTTTTACACTGCATTGCCTTCAAGGCTGTTCATGTCATTGAGAGTGAAGTCTGGCCTTCTCCCTTCTCTCCTGGATATTTTCGTGTGTTCCCAAGACACATAGGAAGACTGGGATATGTTAATACATGATTAAACTCCACCCAAGGGTCGTGCATCACTTCCCCCTTCAGTACCCATGAAACTGCTTTTCTACACACATCTGCCTTCAAAGCTGTCTCAACCATTGGAAGTGCATTCCGGCCCTCCATATCCTCTCCTGGATATTTGGGTGTATTTTATAGATGTATAGGAAAACTAGGGCGTGCCAAACATTAATCAAAACTCATCAAAGGGTCGTCCATAACTCATTTCTTCATTGCCCTCCAAAACTGCCTCTTTGCTGTCTTTGAATGCATCTCTGTCTTGGACTATTGAATCCGACCATATCTCTGTTTTTATATGGTTTTATTTGTGTTTGAAGGTGTAGGAAGAAGCTCTGGCATGCCTGTAAACCCACGGACTTGCGTTCCATAGATAGGATAAAGATGAGTTGCTTAATCTCCACATATCCCGTTTAAGGCAGATTTCGATCTCTCCTTCTTTCTCTCTGTCCCATGACTTGTATCTCTGTTTTTACTATGAGAAAAGATGGTTATTTTCGTGCCCAGGGTCCTGGTTACAAAGAATAAGGCGTGGGTAACTTCCCTGTCCAAGGAGACACCATTTGGTGGGCAAATGGGCATCTTTTGGCCCATCACATCCTTTCGGTCATAACTGCCTCCCCTTGTATCTATTCGCCTATAACTGCCATATAGAAGTTCCTAGGTGATCCTGGACCCTTATAGAAGTCCTTGGACCGAGCCCATACACTTCCAAAGCCATTGGCCCAATGGCCGGACTATAAGACCCAACCGGCTGACCCGACCACGGCTCGGACCGGCTGGTTGAGCTTCTTGTTCGCATCACCCAGCTGTGATAGACTTCGTACAGCTTGATATCTTCATATTATTAAATCCTTCTAAGTCCCTTGGTCTATTTCCAGACCTAGACTTAGTTTTCTCATAATCCATTCTTATCATTCACTTCATCGAGCTTCACCTAGCTGATAAAACACTGAGTGAGCTACCTCCAAGTTTCTCCTAGCTGGTCGAGCTTCTTCCGAGCTGCCCCGAGCTGGTCGAGCTTTCCCACGGCCTGGTCCAGCTACCGGATGGCTTGTCCAGCTCCTTTAAGCTTGTTTCCTTCTACATTTGGTTAAGTCTCAATGTCCTGAAGCCTTTAACCTTTCTTTTAGGCCATGGAACACTTGTCTTTAGGTCACATGACCTGACTGGTGCGTGTCCTTGCGCCATGGTCCGTCCCGGTGATCTTACCCAGGATTGGAGACATGACACCCTCCATGTCAAGTTAGGGCGATTGGAACATATGACCAACCCAACATTCATGGAACTAGGGCATGCATTCGGGCACCATCTATGGAGAACAACAACTTTGAGATCAAATCCAGTTTGATCAACATGATATAAAGTAACAAGTACCATGGTCTCCCTTCTGAGGATTCCCTAGACCACCTTGATAACTTTGACAAGTTATGTGGGACCACCAAGATCAATGGTGTTTCAGATGATGCTTTCAAACTGAGATTATTTCCCTTCTCCTTGGGAGACAAAACACACTTATGGGAGAAAAGTCTTGAAACATGGGAAGAATGCAAAAGCATTTTTTTCCTCAAAAAATTCTTCTCCACTTCTAGAATTGCTAAGTTGAGAAATGAGATATCTGGTTTTTACCAAAAGAACCTGGAGAGAGTTTTCCTGAGGCATGGGAGAGGTTCAAGAGCTATTTAACACAATGCCCTCACCATGGTTTCACTCATGAGAGTCTGCTAAGCACTTTCTACAGAGGAGCTTTGCCTAAGTTTCAAAGTATGTTAGACACAACCATCAATGGTTTCTTCTTGGGAAGAACAACTCAAAATGGCATGGAACTCATTGAGAACATGGCACAAAGTGACTCTATGTACAATGATGAATGTGACAGGCAAAATAAAGGTGGACGTGGTGAGGACTCCCACACAAGGAAGGAAATGAAATCTCTTCAAGACAAGTTAGACATGCTCCTTCTAGATAGAGCAAACCAAGAGAAAGTGAATTTTGTTGGCAAGAAGGGTCAAGAAGAAGCTTTGGAAGCTAATGAGGTTGAAGGTTTGAAAGGACAACAAGAGCTATGCTTCATTAATGCCAATGGTCAATGGTACAAGAAAGAACCCAACTTTCACTACCAAAACCCATACCAAAACAAACCTCAATACCCAAACAAATACCAACAGAAACCCTCCTATACCAACCAACAAAGTGGATACCCACCAAAGCAACCCTACCCTCCTGGTTTTCTCTCTAAAGGAAATCAATCTACTCAAACTCAAGGGAGTTCGTCATAACCTCATCACAAAGATACAAGTGTGGAGTCTATGTTTATGCAGCTCCTAGAATCTCAAGCAAGAAATGAGCAGACTATTGGGGATGAGCTGAAGAACATCCAAGAAAGAATACTTTGGAGGATGATGTGGTCATTGTATATGGAAAGACAAATGAAGACATCCAAGAAAGAATAGTCAAGGCTAAGGGCAAATGCAAGATTGGAGGAGGAAAGGAAGTAGAAAACAAGAAAGAAGCCTTAACTTCCTCAAAAGAAGCTACTTTCACTCATCCCCCTTTCGAACCAAAGCTCCCATTTCCTGGTAGATTCAAGAAGCACTTGTTGGAGAAATACAAAGCTTTCTTTGAGAAGTGGATGAAGGAAGTTCAAATCACAATGCCTATCATAGATGCTTTCATGCTAGTCCCTCAATACAGTAAGTTCTTCAAGGATGCTGTGACTAAGAAGAAGAAGGAAATGGAAGGGATGGTGGTTCTTATGCATGAATGCAGTGCAATTATTCAGAGATTGAATATCCCAACGAAGTTAGAAGATCCATGAATTTTCACATTGCGATGTTCCATTGGACCCTTGAAGTTTGAAAAGTGTTTGTGTGACTTGGGGGCCAGTGTGAGTTTGTTGCCTTTGTCACTTACAAAGAGGCTTGGTTTCACTCAGTACAAGAAGTGTAGGATCTCCTTAGTACTAGCTGATCTCTCGGTGAAGCTTCCTATAGGTATCTTGGAGGATCTCCCAGTGATGATTGGTGATTGTGAGATTCCAACAGATTTTGTGCTTCTTGAAATGGATGAAGAGCCTAAAGACCCCTTGATCTTTTGGAGACCTTTCTTAGCTACTGCTGGAGCTATAGTGTATGTAAGAGATGGTAAAATTGATCTCCATCTTGGAAAGGGAAACATTCTTCACTTTGATGTTAAGGAGGTGATGAAGAGACCTACAATCCAAGGCCAAGTGTTCTATATTGAAGCCATGGATGATCTAGCTGATGAGTTTCTTGAGGAGATGGCACTTGAGGATTCTCTACAACATGCTCTAACAATTGATAGATAATCCCAATTGATTGAGGATAGGGTGAGCACCAATATGTGAAGATATTGGATTCTCACAAGGAGAAGGTTGGCGAAGATAGATTCATATAGCTGCCTCAAATCACTCACCACGCCGCCTCAGTCACATCACAAGAGGAGCTTCAACAAGATGATTGGAGTGAGCTCAAGGCACCCAAAGTGGAGCTTAAACCTATTCCCCATGGTGTAAGGTACACTTTTTTTGGTACTAATAACACCTATCCTGTAATTGTGAGTAGCCAACTCATTGAAAACCAATTGTCTAAACTTTTAGTTGAGCATAAAAAGTTTAGAAAAGCGATTGGCTACTCACTAGAAGATATCAAGGGGGTATCACCTTCTTTATGCATGCGTAGGATACATCTAGAGGATGGATCAATGACTTATATAGAACATGAAAGAAGGTTGAACCCCAACTTGAAAGATGTTGTTAAGAAAGAGATTCTCAAACTCTTAGATGCTAGTGTGATTTACCCTATTTCAGATAGTACTTGGGTATCTCTTGTGCATGTAGTTCCAAAGAAGGGTGGTATCACTGTCATTAAGAATGACATGGATGAATTGATACCCACAAGAACAATAACAGGTCATAGAATGTGTATTGATTATCAAAAACTTAATGCTACATCTAGGAAGAATCATTTTCATTGCCATTCATTGACCAAATGCTTGAGAAACTTGCAAATCATCCCTATTATTGCTTCCTTGATGGATACTTAGGGTTCTTCCAAATACCCATACATCCCAATGATCAGGAAAAGACAACATTTACATACCCGTATGGTACCTTTGCCTATCGAAGGATGCCATTTGGGCTTTGTAATGCACCAGCAACCTTTCAAAGAGCAATGATGTCTATATTTTCTTATTTTATTGAAGATGTTGTGTAGGTTGTTATGGATGATTTCTCTGTGTATGGATCTTCCTTTCCTGCGTGTTTTTCTAATTTGTGCAGGGTCCTACAAAGATGTGAGGACATGTGCTTAACTGGGAGACGTGTCACTTCATGGTCAAAGAAGGGATTGTGCTTGGGCACAAGATCTCAGAAAAGGGCACTGAAGTAGACAAAGCAAATATTGATGTGATGGTTGGTTTGGCTCCACCAAAGAATGTCCAATACATAAAGAGTTTCTTGGGTCATGCCGGTTTCTATCGAAGATTCATCATTTCTCCAAGATTGCAAGAACATTGACCAAGTTGATCTGCAAGGCAGCAGCTTTTGTGTTTGATGAGGAGTGTCGAAATGTATTCAGAAGGCTGAAGAGTGAATTGATTAGCGCTCCAATAGTTCAATCGCCTGACTGGAACCTTCCCTTTGAGGTCATGTGCGACGCAAGTGACTATGCGATGGGAGCAGTTTTGGGACAAAAGAAGGATAAGAAGAGCCATATGATCTACTATGCTAGTCGAACCTTGGATGATGCTCAAACGAGATATGCCACAACAAAGAAGGAACTTCTTGCGATTTTTTTCGCCTTTGAGAAGTTAGGAGTTACTTAGTCGGCTCTAAGGTGGATGTCTACACTGACCACACAACTTTGAGACACCTTCTAGCTAAGAAGGATGCTAAGCCTAGGCTATTGTCATGGATTTTACTACTGCAAGAATTTGATCTGGAGATTAAAGATAAGCCGGGCATTGAAAATGGTGTGGCAGATCACTTGTCAAGATTGAGAGTTGAGTGTGGAATCCCTATTGATGAAGATCTTCCGAAAGAGCAGGTCATGGCTATTAGAGCAGTTATGGATTTGTGCAAAACCGGTAGAAAGCTTGAAGAAGCCAAGGTAAGTGAAGAAAAGGAACCTTGGTATGCTGATTTGGTGAACCACTTGGCTTGTGGAAAGGAACCTTTGGGGTTCAAAGGCTATGCTAAGAAGAAGTTTTACAAGGATGTGAAAATATATTATTGGGATGAGCCTTACCTCTACAATCTTTGCAAGGATCAACTCTATAGAAGAGTAGTGGCTGGAGAGGAACTTAATGGGATCCTTACACATTGTCATGAATCATCTTATGGAGGCCATTTTGCTACTTTCAAGACTGTTTCTGTTGGTGTCAAAATCGGCCACAATGGAATCAATGCCTAAAAGTTCCCGGAAAATGCTTTAACGAAAACTTAGCAACTTCTTAGCTACACGACTTCTACTTCGCCCGTTGGGCGAGGTGGATCCATCCATATCGTCTAACGAGCGAAGTGGGTCAAGCGAATTTATTTAAGTCTGATTCATCCTGTTCCGAGAGCCTCCTTTCCGATCCTCGATCAAACTATTTCTTGTTTCGTCTCGATCGGAGTTACTGTCAAAACTTTATGACAAAAATCGTAAGAATGTGTCTTCTCTTGCGAGATCCGAAAAGATCGTATAAAACGACAACAGTTCACTAAACACCATAAGTCGTTTCTATTATATGAGAAGTTTGGGTTTCCTTAAGGATCGACGTTTTTTTGGGAGCGTTCTTTCGATAAATTGTAAAAATGCTCAAGTCCAAAAAACGGCCCGAGAAAGG
This sequence comes from Moricandia arvensis, assembly GCA_905132765.1. Classification (NCBI taxonomy): domain Eukaryota; kingdom Viridiplantae; phylum Streptophyta; class Magnoliopsida; order Brassicales; family Brassicaceae; genus Moricandia; species Moricandia arvensis. The sequence continues at coordinate 39,048 of CAJHQP010002631.1, forward strand.
CTTAAACGAGACCAACGAGCACTCGATTACCAGACGGATTTTCTCAGGCAGTTCGATCTCTTGGTCCATTCTTTCAATCGAACTACGTTCGGCTTGATCCTCGAAAGGGGTATGTAGGCAGCCTTTCATAAGGTTCAGTCTGAAATCAATCAAAACCTATTTTGTATCTTTTTCATCTTCTGTTATCGAGCTGCGACTCGACTAGATTTAAGGTCTTCGGCGACTAGAACTATGTAACTCGCTGACAGCTCTTGCGGCCAAAGCTTTCATAACCTCTTGTAGTGATTGCAACGCTTTTACGCAGATTCGGAATAAGATCTAACTTTCGCTATGAATTCGTTTTTGTTATCTTTTCATATTTTCCGCATTTGTTTGGTTACTTGTCGTTGGCTCTCGCAGATAATCTGGGATCTCAAGAAAAGATTACGGTTTCCCTCACTTTCCTCTGATTTCACTTTCCTAACTTTATGGAAATCGACGGTGTGGATTCCAGCCCCCACAATTTGGCGCTAGAAGGAGGGGGAATACATATTACTCTAACTCATGGCCACAAAACGCTTGATCGAAACTGTCTGAAAATATGAAAGATAACCTCGCAGCACTGACTCCTCCTATGGCGAACGCTTATGCAAACTCCTCAGTGCTCGACCAAATCGAAAACCTAATCCCGACTTTTTGCCATGGGAAGAGCACCCAAAAGAGCTCACGATTTCTCTATCTAAACAGAGAGGGCAACGATAAAATCTATCAAACCCTGTAAAATTTGTCTCATCACCGAGTTTGAGAAATCTCAGCGCGGAAGGGTTCGACCAGAAGATGTTTTCCGGAAACTTTCCGGAAAAATAAAACTTGCTCTCCCAGAAATCGCGGAGAAACCCTGTGTTACTCCGATAAAAGGAAGCACAGCAAATCGGGCACACGACCCCCACTACTGTACTTCTCCTCGATAATTTTCAAAGAACCAAAGTTGATCTCTTTTTGATCACTCGAAACCTAAAACGTCTAACGAAGACTATATTGAGCATAACAGGAGATCGTATCCCTCACTGCGAAAACGTTTTATGAAACCTGAAATTTCATATAAATCAAGTTTCGATTGTATATCACAAATCTAATGAATTCTCAATAATTTCCAGTTAAGCTTACTTCGGAAAAACTGCTCAAAACTTCCTCGGGTAAATCCTGCGAAAACGAGAAGATTTCTGATGAAGTTGAGTCCCAATAACCAATCTCATCACAGATTTCGTAAAACTAAACTCGTGACATTTTCGGAGTAACTTTCGTAAAATCAAAGTTTAAAACAACTTTTGTAAAATTAAACTCGGATTTTTTATGGAAACTCGTTCTTAAAGAGAAATAAGGTAGTATCTTATGAAAGAAATTTCATAGGATAAATCTGATAACAATCACGAAACAGCTAAACTCGAAAGCATGCTCACAGACCGACAAGCAGTCCACTTTGGCAGTTCGGCAAAGTGAACCGACGAGCAGTTCACTTCGCCTGTTCGTCGAAGTGGACCTAGTCCACCTCGTCCCATTGGTGAAGTGGCCATTACTTGAGCTTCTCCTTTGGATCACAATCGAACTGCTTTTCGTTTCGTCTTAATCGGAGCTTCTGTTGAGATTTTACGACGAAAACGAGTACGCTCGATCAACCATGACGTTCACTTCGCCTGTTGGCCGAAGTTGACCAGTCCTCCTCTCCCGAGTGGCGACGTGGCCACTTCTTGAGCTTCTCCTTCGAATAGCGTTCGAAATTCTTTTCGTTTTGTCTCAATCGGAGTCTCCATTGAGATTTTACGACAAAAACAATTAAGATTCATCAAAACTCCTCGGCTTGCTTCTCTTCGACCTCTTACGTCCTACTCGCTCTTACCTCCATATTTGCGTTCTCCTTCAAATCTTGATCAAAAACGTCTCTCTTTTCGTCTCGATTGGAGTTACCATTGGAACTTTGCGATAGAAAAACGCAAAGACTTGTTTTCTCGTATGAATCCAAATTGATTGTATAAAACGGCAATTGTTAACTTAACACCTTAGTCACCTCAACTATACGAGTAATTTGAACCTTTTTATTGATGAGAAGATGAAAGTCGAGTTCAGAAGATAAACGTCAAGTTTCGAAAGATAAGCACTGATACCGAAAAATATGGATCGACGAAAAACGCAAGACTGGTTTGAGCCTAAACGCGGCCGGAAAGAATCAATATTTTAACTATTTGAAGTTGCGTACAAACGTGACAAGGGGAAGGAAAAAGAGCAAGCAAAACGGTGAAAATGCAAACCTGAATCTTCGAGAACAACTAAGGTATGTCAGCATTGGAATTTTCGTAGGCAGGAACTAAGAAAATAAAATCACTTTGGAGATTGCCATAAACTTTAGGAAACTTAGAATCTAGGCGGATAGTCTAGCAAAATTAATCTTAGGTGATCTTTTCCTATCTATTTTCTACGACTGTTTAGGTAGATCTTGCAAACCGATCTAAACTCTCAGAAAATTGAGAAACGATCGCCACGCATACTCAGATCGCTTCCCAAAGAAAGAAAGAACTAGAGACATGAACTCATCTTAAAACCGACTCGTTGCTAGAATTTTTCTTAAAAACCGACGTATTCCAAGTCGCCAACCTGATGTAGGTTATTGGTGCGTTTGATGTTCATCGAACCCAGCACCTCACCCTTTAACAACCCTCCCACATGAAAAGTTGTCACCAGTTGAGTTGCAGATCAATTGGTGATAACTTGTACTATGGGAGGGTTGTTAAAGTGTGAAGTTTTGGGTTCGAGAAACGCTAAGTGCACCAATAACCTACCTAGAGAGTCAATGAAAGTTCACAGATAAAGAGTTAAGGTCTCTCTACAGGACTGTGATCTTGGATCCGCGGGTTGTCACAATTCTGTTTGGTGAAATTTTCGGCTCAAAGTTCCAAGATTTTGGGCTTTGTTTCTTTTGCACCCTTTTTGGAGGTATGTAAGTGTAATCATAAATTTTTTTTACTAATTTTGTTTTGGTTACTCGTGGTTCATTAAGGTGTGCTTCCAAACAATATAAAGAGTTGCAGAGTCTTCCTTATTGTTGTTCGTTTGGGGTGTGCGCTTATCTCTTCCTTCGTTCTTTGATAATTCTCTTGCTTTTATTTTGTGTTAATCGATATATTCTAGGTTCTAATAATTTATACTTAACTTCTATTTTTTATGATTTAAGTTTAGCTCCAGAATAATAATTAGTTATTCTGATTTTTGTCAACAGAGGAAATCATGTTCATGATGTTTTTGTATCCTAAATCTGTATTGCACATATTCATTTTTCAAAGTTGAATGAAATCTTCAACGTGAAAAAACTAATGTTTCTTTTACAAAAAAAAGAAAAAAAAATAAATTTTAGTAATTTTTTTCGAGACACCTGAATTAATGAATTCTATTAAGGCTGTGATACTTTGGGCTTAGGATTGCACGCGAATAATGCGTATGGGTATTTGACATGAGCTAAGACACTGAATTTGTTCCACATCGGCTGCAAGGAAAACGTTTTACAATTAAACGACGCCATAGCTAACAGTTCATACAAATTAACAAATATACAAGTTGTTGAAAACAAAAAGTTTTGTTTACTACATTGAAACAAACTTAATAACTTTTCAACGACGAGTGCGTTACACTATGACCACATTTTATTTTTTCTTTCATTATAGGGCAGTTCTCACTTGGGAGACACTTTAACAATAAAAAGAGAAATTTTTTGGACTTTTTTACTCTCACCGAAAAGAAACTAATTTTTGTTTTGGAATAAATAAGTTGTAACTTTGGTTTGAATATAGTTAGTATTTTTATTATTTTATATTTATTATTTTTGTTTCTCTTATTTCATCTTAGGCTTTTATTTACTTTTAATTCAAAATTTAAGATATATAAAATAAAAATAATTATCACAATTAATCATATATGAAATTCTCTATCTTTTAACATTTATTTTCATATATATATATATATATATATATTAATATGTATACCCAAAAATGTGTGGGCATGAAAAAGGTGATGTAGACATAGAGACGTGAATACTACACAAGCCGTCCATAAAATTTGTGGACAAAATATAAGTGTCTATGTCCACCTCCTTTCACTATGTGGATGAATTTGAATTTATTGTGGATGATTATTTGTGGACAAAATATAACTGTCTATATTTACCTACTTTCACTATGTGGATAAATGTTTTTAGGTAGAAAATATTTAAAAGGATAAAACATTGATGATCGTGTGTCTATGTGTACATAGTTTTGTGAACGAGATTGTGGATGATGTACCTTTTCATGAGATTTTTGTGCATCATGTTGAAAGTTGCAACTTCCAAAAAATTGTCAATGTGATCTCTATCTCTAGCTTTGGCTTAGACACAACCGCAAACACAGTTCAAAATTTTCTATTTTAAACCAATAACACTTACACTTTAATCAAATTTTGAGAATTCAAGTAATTTAAAAAATATACAGAAACCTGCAAAAGACCAACACTCTTTGTTTTTGTCTTAATAGTTTTTGAGAAGTTGAAATTTTGAAGCAGTGGTGTCCCTTTAAATCACAACCTCTAGATAAAATTGACTTCAAAAACCCATTTTGATAAGGTAAAATTGTCACATAAGAATTCTGAAACACAAACATTATTTTCACCAAACTGTTTTAAGGAATCTGCAAACCCATAAGTAAAATAAGCTTCATCAACAATAAAGAAAAAAGCTTGTGGGGGAAAGACATAACTGAGAACAAGAAGCAGACTTGATTTTAAAGGATTTATAGTCTCCAAGCAAGAGAAAAGAGGAGGCTGGTGAAAGTACATTTGTGTACAAAACTCTAGTATGTGGACGGTGGAGGTGTGGACAAGGGGTGTGTGGACAGATGATGTGTGGAAGGGAGAGGTATGGACGAGTGAGGTATGGAAGGGTGAGGTGTTGACATGAGAGGTGTGGACAGGGGAGGTGTTGACAGGAGAGGTGTGGACTGATTTGTTGTCTCCACGTGGCCAAAGACTTTTCTTGGAGCGAGACGGTGGTTCAGCTTCTTGTCTCCGACTAGATAATGAAAACATTGAACAAAGGAGATTAGGCAAAAAATGAAGAAATTAGCACATAAACATAACTGGGTTCTAAAACTGTAAACCCAACAAAAAATTGAAGTTTAAAGAACAAAAAGGTAGAAACATTTTTAGAAACTCAAAATCCTGATGTGTATGGCATCGGCTTGAAACTGTGAACCAAAAGAAACTAAAATCAAAACTTCATAAATCAAAACAGGGGGAAACAACTGAAAAACCAAAAATCCAGACAAATATGGTATCAGTTTAGAAGATACTAACCTCGTATGTCTTGAGATCAAAGCAGACAAGAGGAGATTGGGAGATTGTTAATGGCTGAGATAAGAATTTGTAATGAAACATGTGATCTGGGCAAGAAGTGGTACATTAGCTGAATCGATTAGGAAGAATAAAAAAACCGGTAGATTTTGGAGAATCTTGGATTCACAGGGGTTTGCATTATCTGAGGAGTGAAAACAGTCTTTTGATTTGGGAATTAGGGTTTTTGATTTGATAAAAGGAGATAGGAGGAATTCGCGAATGGGAAAGCACACGTTGTTTTAGAAAAGAAAAGCTAACAAGAGAAATGTTTCGATTATGTATGGTTAAAGGGTATTCATATCTTTCCACCAAAAAGAGGGTCTCAAGTGGAATGTGACTTAGACTGAAATTTCAAAGTCAAAATAGACTAAGGGTAATTTATTCGAAAAACATTCACAAAACATTTTCATACTATTTGTTAATAAAACTTTGTTAAGTTAGTTCTGTTGTATACATGACAAACATATATTAGTATGAATATTTGAAAATCCGTATATGAAGGTATAAATTTCAGAATTTAAATAAAAGGATAACTTTCATGAATGTTTCTATCTTTCTTTGGAACGCTATGAATATCTCTATATATTTGGGGAAAAATCTAATTCTACCACAAGTTTGGTACCACTTTTAAAATTTTACCATTAATGAATGACTATTTTCATAAATACCTTAAATTGGTGATAAAATAACACTAAGCTCATTTTTTAAATAATTATAGAACATTTATAAACACAACCCCAACTCCTTGATACTAAACCCTAAACAATAATCACTAAAGCCTAAACCCAAATATTAATATATTTTTTGATTTTTGATATTTTCAAAAAATAATATTTAACTTGTGGTATTTCTAACAATTTTTCATATATTTGTGGGTTTAGTTAATCTCTCAGCATGTATTATATATATACTGAAACATAATTCATACCTTTTCATGCTATGACAAAAAACAGTGCAATTTTATTCTTAGGAATCAAAGACTTAGAGAATAAAGATCGGTAAGAATCCCAAAATACTTTAAGATGATTTTTTAAATAACTAATTTAATTTTTAAAAATAAAATAATAATTAAATAAAAGAAAATTGACATTTGAATTCTTGTAAGTTTCACAAAATTTATATTTTGAAAACTCTTTTTACTCTCTTACTTTTTATCAGTATGTTATTTTATTAGGGTTTTTTGCAAAAATGATTTAAAACAAAAAGTCAAATGTAAAATTAACTCATGCTTTTTGTGAAACATTCATTTATCCTATTCTCTCCAAAATTTTAAATTATTTACGAAAATGTCATCACAATTCTTTTCAAAATGCTTGTTTTACTTAATTATTCTCATTTATTTACAACATCTCATAGACATTATTTGAGAAGTAATTTGTCATATGTCATTACTACAATCACTCTCACTAAAGAAATATGACATGACACACTACTAAAGATGACATGGCTTAAGAAAAATGTGACATAGACAATTACATTTATATCGATTTTCTAATTTTGGTATTTTTTTTAAATATGATAATAACTTATTTATCATCATTAATAATAAATATAGTCAAAAATAACATAAAATAGTATAATAATATGAATATTTGATATAAATATTTTTTTTTATTATTCCTTTTTAAAATTTATAAATATATACATGTATATTATTAAATATAATTTAAATAAATCAAAATGTTATTTTATCTTAATTTGATGTCTAACTAAAGAAAAGTTTATATTAAAATATGGAAAATTCTCTCAAATAGCCATTTTAAAGTTTTTATCACCAAAATAGCTTTCAAGAAAGAAATGACCAAAATAGCCTGTTTTATTTTGATTTTTTTAATATTTATTTAAAAAAAAAATTAAACCCACCCTCAAAGCTCCATCCCGTAACTCTACAACTTAAGCCTAGATTAGTTAACCCTAGAGGTATAAATATATTTTTACACCATTTATAAAGTCTATTTTGGTCATTTTTCTTTTGGATGTTATTTTGTGACAATTGTTTGGGGATATCCTAGGATATATATTTTTCTAAAAATATTGATATAAAATTAAAAAAATCTAATATTAAAAAAAAATTAAAATATAATTAAAAAAAAACTATTGCTGCACATGGTGCTGAAAAGAACTCAGTTGCCATTATCATCAATACACCAATCACAAAGAACAAGTAATTTCATTATCTAAATGCACCTAAAATCAACATCTATATTTTTATTTATTACATACACAAACAAACCATCTCCCTTTCACTCCCTCTCTTATTTCATCCAACTTTTTGATTTCAAAAATTATAAGCTTATTAGAGTTACTCAAGTTTATGATTCTTGGTCAAAAACGAGTGGGTAACTTTCATTAAGAAGTGATGTGTACTTGGAGAAGCTAAACATGAACCTCACTAGATTTTAAAATGATTTTAGTATTTTTTTTAGATCTTTTTTGTGGAGATGACTTATCTGGAAATCTTCTAGTAGATGCATATGTTAGTTTTGCAATTATTTTTTTTGTGTGTTTTTAGACAAGACTTATTTGGAAGTCTTTTCATTTTTCTTTGTTAACAAAAAAGCAAGTAAACTTCCCTAGAAATCTTCTCAAATAAACATGATAGTTTTCCAATTAAAGGAATTATGTCAGAAATTCGACTTTTTATAGAAGACTTCTTGGAAAGTCTTCTCAATTTTCGCTGGAAGTCTGCATAGGTTAGCTTCGCAACTAACATTTAAAATTTAAAACATTTAACTTTAACTAGAAGACTTCCCTAAAAATTTTCCAGATTTTTATTTTGTGATTCTAGTCAAACATTTGGTTATGATAGAAGACTTATGAAATTCTTTCAGTGAAAGATTTCCACGAAAGTCTTCTCTTAAAAGTCAAGTATGGTCAATTGCAAAAGTTACATACCCAAAATTTTACTGATAATGTGAAGACTTAATGTGACAGTTGTGAAGACTTCCCATGAGGCTTCTGTCGAAAGACTTCTCAGGAAGTCTTTTATAGAAAGTCAAATTTCTAACACAGTTCGGTCAATTGCAAAACTAATATGTTTATCCGAGAAGACATTCATAGAAATCTTCTCTGGTATTTTTGAAAAATTGAAAATCAAACTATATCAATATTAACAATGAAAGACTCCCAAAAAGTCTTATGTAGAGTATACTTCCGTAGAAGTCTTCCTTTGTAAATTTTCAATTGCAAAATGACATAAATGGTAGACTTCCTAATAGTCTTCTCCAGGAAGACTTTCGTGAAAGTCTTCTAGGCCAATGTTAATAAACTCTCATTTTTTTCTAATATTAAAAAGAGTTTCTAATCTTTCTTTCTGTTAATTTATGTATATTAGTCAATACTCAGGGTCCTGAATGAAATTCATAATCTAATTGGTGATAGTTATGAAGTTAAAACATTCATATTTATTAATATTTCTAGCTAATGAAAGAAATCTTCTATGCTAGTTTTTGTAAAACTTGTATTTTAAAGTTTAGTATATATATATATATATATATTTTAACTTTCAAAAGTGTTAAGTAACTTCAAGAATATCATGTCATGTGGTTTAATATATCTTCTTATATCATAAGATATTTTTAACTTTCATGAGATTTGAAATTCCAATTTTCACTTAAAATTAAAGTTTCTCGCTTATATTACACGCTTAAAATTTATGTCTTTCGAGAAGTCTTCTGAGACTTCTTGTGAAAATTTTATATGTTTGAACTTATGTAATGTTTGATCTTTTTAAATTTGACTAATTTTTCTTGGGAAGCCTTCTCTCTTAATTTTAGTAAAGTAAACTAAAATTATGTGTTATTATCTTTTGCTATTGAAGTTGTATTAATAAATTCAATAATGTCAAGTTGTTTTGGCAAGATAATATTGTAGGCTTGAACATATTTACCAAATCTTTTCATTAACATCTCTTCAAATTTCCAAAGAATCCACAACTAAAATCACTACAAGAAAACATGACAGTAACGACTAAGCTTTACGACGAATCTAGGTAGTCGTAACTTTACGTCGAATTTACTTCATATTTACAACGATTTCAAAAATCGTCGTAAACAAGAAGTAAAATTACATCGATTACAAATCGTCGTAAAATAGAACCAAGATAATTTCTGTTTTACGACGAATTTTGAAATTGACGTAAAATCAAAGTAAAATACCGTCTATTTTACTACATAGTATTTGTTTTGACTTAACTTCTGATATACGTCTAAAGTTTTTGAAATGAAAGAAAATTCGTCGTAACCTTCTAACTTACCAAAATCGAAAATTCCTTATAAATACGCTTTACTCTCTCATTGCTAAGAAACACCAAAAAAGACGGAGAAAAGAGTAAAAAAAATGTCTCACAGTGGCAATATCTACGAGGTTCGGAGTTGGATGTATGCACATAAAGATTCTGCAGAAGTTGTGAGAAACATATTTCTGAAGGGGACGGCGACACTCATGCAACAGACCGAAACCATGCCTTTCACACAAGATTCAGGTAAAATGTTATATCTCTGTCGTAAGTGCAAGAATACCAAGTTTGCTCGTAGTGAAACAGTTTGGAAAGATATAGGAAATAGAGAATTTACCCCACATACTACATTTGGTATCACCATGGGGTGGGTGATAGTAGGAATGGAGCTAGTAGTAGTAATCAGTTTGAAGAAAATCGTAATAGGGAAGAATTGCATTCTGATTATTCTCAAGATGATCAACTAGTAGATCATGATAGGATGCATGATGTGGTTATAGATGCATTTCGTGAAACAACCTTAGTAGCTGCTGGAGAATTTGAAAATTTAGAGGAATTACAAGAAAATGTAGATGCGCCTAATTTGGATGCAAAAAAGTTTTACGAAATGCTAGCAGCAGCAAATCAGCCTATTTATGAATGTTGTAGAGAACGTCTTTCTAAATTGTCATTGGCAGCTAGGACGATGAATATCAAAACTGATTATAACTTACCTGAAGTTTGTATGGATGCATGGGGGTGAGTTGTTTAAAGAGTATTTGCCTGAAGAGAATTTGTGTGCGGAATCTTATTATGAGATTCAAAAACTTGTGCGTAATCTTGGTTTACCTTCGGAAATGAAAGATGTATATATAGACAACTGCATGATCTACTGATTTACGACTACATCTAATTCAAAAACTTCTGATTTACGATTACATCTATTTCCTATAAATATGCAATCGAACTCTTGCATTCTAAATTGCAAATTACAACGAATTTAATCGGTCTTCCGAGCACTTCTTATCAACTCCACATAGCATATTGGCTATGCATAGCTTATTATCTGTACGAGATTGATAAGAATGGTCCGGGTCACTGTTCCCTTAAATACATTGACCCGGAAAAACGAACGGTCACCAGAACATTTCTTATCGAAGATAAGAAAAGTTCTTCGATAAGAACTGTTTGGGTGATTGTTCCTTTTTAGTTTATTACACAATCATCCCTAGTTCGTTGTAAGCATTAGAACCTAATTCGTCGTAATTTGTTTTAGGACCTAATTCATAGTAGCTCAAAAATAGGCATCGAGTTAACTTCATCGTAACACAAAAACGCGCATCGAGTTAACTCCGTCGTAATTTACGTCGACCTTACGTCGACAAACTTTCTCCTACATAAACCACGACCAGTCGACCCTTGTTAGTTGATGTTTAGATTCTCTGACTTCTCTCTAACTTCTCTCAGGTAAGTTTTAGTTTTTTTTGTTTAGGTGGTTAGTTTTAGGGGAATTAGATTAGGTTTTGTTAGTTTAGAAACAAATTAGATTAAGTTTGATTAGTTTTAGGATGGAATTAATTACTATACCCTGAAAATTTTGTATTTTTTTTAACTCATACTTGTTTTTAAAGAAAAACAGATCAACACTATGAGTACGCCTTCAGTACCGCGTGGTAGAAAAAGACTTAGGGACGCAAGGCCTTCGTATGGAGCTACTTTTCTCGGAGGGAATGATGATCCTTCCGCGTCTAGCTCCGGGACTGGATCCGACACTGGATTGGCCGAACATAATAGAACCAATCTTAGGGAAGATCCCCGTATGTGGCTTCACATCCTCCTCCTCCCCTTCCCCCGTTTGTGCCTCATGCTCCATATCAGCCTCCTGCTCCATATCAGCCTGCTCTACAGCATGTTCCTGCTCCTGATCAGCATGCCGAAGCTCCTAATGAGCCTACAGCTGCTCCGAGTCCTCTAGGTCTCCATCCGGATTTGATGGTGCCACCGAATTTTCCGTATGCTAGATTAACGGTGGAAGACATTCTCGAGATGCCGGGGACGAGAAGGTTTGATGAGGATTGACCCCGGCCGACCACCAAACACTTTATGGTAATTAAATTTTAAAATATTTTTATTAATTTTTTAATTGCAATTTTAATAAATATCGTGCTCATAATTTTTTTCACAATTTTTGGAAGGTTTACCACACACAATTGCCTAGGCCGAAGTGTTTCGGATATCATCAAGACAAACTTCCGGGAACCACATCCGAACTGGTCTCTTACGTCTGACCATGTTCAGAAAATTTGGTACAAGCGTTTTGCGGTAATACATAATTTTTTTTAGATTTATAATTTATTTATAACCTTTTAATGTTTTTTTCTAACAAAAATAGAATTGGACGATTGTTCTCAACGAGGAGGTGAAGACATCGTTCAACGCTAAGGCGATGGACTGCCTCAAAAACACGGTCGGCGACTGGAAGGAGAAGTGGTGGGTTTACGGGGTAGTAGTGAAGCCCATATACATCAGCAACTACGTTTGGAATGACTTGAAGGCTTATTGGAATATGCGTAAGTCAGTTCGAACATCGCCAAACTACTCCGCCACACGCTTGACGCGTGATGCCTAGGACAATATACCCTCGGTCCACACTTCTGGGCATACCTCACACGCTGGTGCGTATTTAAAATTTATTTAATTTAATTCAATACTACTTATTTAATTATTTAAATGCAGTATGTAATTAATTATCATTTTCAATTTTTATAGACCGAGCAGGAAGGAGCACCATCGTCTCTTTCCCGCCTTTACAAGATCACACACCAGAATGTGGATGGGACATTTGTAGATGCTCGAGCGGAGAGGATCTATAACGAAGTGGAGACTCAGGTCCAGGAGGTCCAGACTCAGTTGTCACATCAAAATCCGGATGCTCCACCGGTCCAGTTGTCCACCGTCGAGCAGGACAAATTTTTGAGCAGGTTGAATTTTTATTGTTTTCGTTATATTTTAGTTTTCAATTCAAACTATAATTTATAATTTTATTTTCTTATATTCATTCATATTTTTTTAATTGAAGATTGTCCCGAAGAGAAGGAGACAAATGGTCGAATTCGGTTTTGTAAACGATGTCTCGAGTGTGACAGATGCTTTTGCTGCAAGAAGACAAATCGAGACTCGCGTCCAACAAGAATTGGCGGTGGCCCATCAGGTCATTGCGCAGCTCCAGACGAACGGCACTGCCAACATGAACCAAATTAGGGCAATGGCGGAGATGTTTGATCTTATTGTTGAGACAAACTTGGCGCTGGCACAGATGTGGCGAACTGTTCGTCCAACCATGAACACCGACTCACTCCCGAAGAACATATAGACATAGAGCGACAGGTGGAGCAACATCGTACGTAGTTCTTTGATGACCTAAACTCTTAGGTTTTAGGTTTTTAATTTTTCTTTTGTATATTATATATTTTGAATATTGTGACTATATATTTTTTATTTTGGATTTATAATTACCAGTTTCTATAATTTTTTTTGAATTCAATAATTATTTTTCAAATTTTTATATTTTATGGAATAATTATTTATTATTTAAAATTTATTATAAAAATTGATTAATTCGACGTTAAGTAGATGTAATAGTACGTCTAATTAACAACGATACTCGATGTTAATTAGTCGTAATATTTACGACTAATTTACGTTGAATTTCGATGTTAAATTGACGTACACTTTACGTCGAATTAACGACGGCATTTGCGTCTAGTTTACATCTAATATATGGAAGTATTTTACATCGACATTACAACGATTTTAGTTACGTCTCGTTTACGGCGAATTTGGTTTGTCGTACATTTTACTTCGACTTTATGACGACTGATGCGTTACGACGAGTGGCTAACGACGAATAACAAATTGTTTTTAGTTAGTCGTAAGTGGCTGATAAGGATGACATAACGACTTCTGCGGTAGTCGTTATGCCATGTTTTCTTGTAGGGAATAACACACATACAAATCACAAAACATACCATAAACAAAACTATTATACATGGAGTTAGAGATCATTCTTCCACAAAGACTAGCTTGGACTCAACATGACATGGGAGAAGACTCCGTCAAAAGACTTCTTCTAGTGCATTATATGTTAGAAAACTTTTGAGAAGACTTCCCAAAAGTCTTCGAAAGTCTGATTCAGATCTGAAATGCATGCATATCCAAAAACGTTCAAATGACTTTAAAACAGAGAAAATGAGTGGAAGATGAGATATATCTATCTTTATAGAACACACAAAAATATAAATCCAAAATTTATAGACATACCTTCAAAAAATTGGAAGATGAGAACCATGTAATAAAAAACCTGCAAAAACAAGATAAATTAGTGATAAATTAAAATAAAGTTTGGTGTTTTCAAGTTCAAAAAGACAATACAAGTTGGAAAATTTTAGTATCGGAAAAAGTAAGATCTTTAAGCAACAAAATGTTACCAAATGAAGAAAAATCAGAAATGAAGACTTACCAAAATGTTTACATCTGTTATGAAAGAGAAGACATGAGAGAAGACTCCGTTAAGGCTTCTTGGAAGTTCTAGTGTATTATATATTAGAAGATTTCGTAGAAGTTTTTCAAAGTCTGACCCAAATCTGAAAAGTCTGCATATTTAAAAACTTTCAAATGGCTTCAAAAAAGAGAAAATGAGTGGAAGATGAGATAAATTTACCTTTATAAAACACACAAAAATACATATCCAAAATTTAGACACCTACCTTTAAGAGAATGAAAGATGAAAACCATGTAATAAAAGTTATGCAAAAACAAAATAAATTAGTAAAAAATACATGAGACAAAAAATGAAAAATTTATGTAAAGTTTGGTGTTTTCAAGTTGGAGGGGTTGAAGAGTTTTATAATGAGAAAAATTACATTTTTTTGTTGCAGCTATTTGAGAAGAAGATAGAAAATATGTTAATTTTCTTTATATAGGGAGACAAGAATTTTCAATAAAGTTATTTTTTTTACTTAGAAGATTTTCATGGAAGTTTTATAAACCTTAAATTTACTATTCACCCAAAAAGCTTCTATATGTCTTATAGTGCATTATTTGTTAGAAGAATTAAGTCACCTAAACCCTAAAATTAAATAAACATAAGTAAACACTTCATTAAATTTAAAATCACTTTAAAAGTGTTTAGTATACACAAAACTAAATACATACAAGTCAAATTTAAGTTTTCAAAAAGTTAAAATTCCAGAATTTAACCGTAAAAATACAAACATTGTTATAACATATGCTATCAAAACTTACACCATATAATATCATGATTCAAACTACATTCACTCATTTATGTCAAAAAACAATTCAATTTTACTAGATTTTAACTTATATTATTACAGATGTTTAAAATTACATGGTGTCAATTTTTCTTCTACAAAACAATATTTTTATAAAATTATAAATAATTTTTAAAATCTATTGTATAAAAAGACTTTCCAGGATTATATTTGTATTAATG
Organism: Moricandia arvensis; assembly: GCA_905132765.1. Classification (NCBI taxonomy): domain Eukaryota; kingdom Viridiplantae; phylum Streptophyta; class Magnoliopsida; order Brassicales; family Brassicaceae; genus Moricandia; species Moricandia arvensis. The sequence continues at coordinate 54,167 of CAJHQP010002631.1, forward strand.
TATACTAATTTCTTGTTTGGTCATGAAAGATTTTTTGTTTGGTCATAAAAGATTAGTTGTAATTTCACTAGGTGTATGGATTAAAGTTGGGAGGGACTTTTACATTTAAAATCAAATCTTTGATCATTTTTGCAAATTCCTCTTATTTAATCATAAAAATCAAATTGAGTGAGTGACTGATTACAAAAAAAAACCATTGAGGTTTTGTCCGCTCTTTATTTTCCTCGTAATTTACTAATCATTTGGATTTGTTTGCTCTTTCCTCGTAATTTAATAAATCACAACTACTTCCAAATCCAAACATCTCATTTGACTAAGAAAGAAAGGTATTCAACCCATAGTAATCATTGAGAATTATCTCTAGCATAAGCATAATAAACTACAAAGGTAAAAATAGATAAAGATAGGTTTTCAACCAAAAATGACAGAAAATTCGAAACAATGTTTGAATGTGTCAAATGAGCCTTACGACAGCTGAGATTTAATCACATAGAATAGTGACGTTGAGATAAAATTTATACCTGTGAGAAAGACCGAAGTAACCTGATTGCCTGTGGCCCCATACGGAGTGCTATACAAAAAGACAAACTGATATATAATCTGAAACTAAAACCCTTAATAATAAACTGAGAAATCTTCTTCTTTAAGAGGCAAAAGGTACGGTGATGGTAAACTCTCCTCGTTAGAGAAGAATGATGAAAGTGTAATTTTGGCCCAGTGAGCCCATTGGATGTTGTTGCCAAAAAATTCTTGAAGGATCTTAAACTTCTCTTTGAAAAAAATGAGGCTTATGCAGAGCTCAGATGCAGAAACTTAATCAAAAAGAAGTGTCGGCTGTTGGGGTGTGCCCAAGGAGCACATGCACATAACTTTTTCTTTTTTGAAAAATAATTCTGTAAGCAATTAGGGTCCAAATTTGTCAAATAAAATAGAAACTAGGGTCCTAATTTGTGAATTTACAGAAATATAGCTTGAACTTTGGAAAAAAAAACTAACCCTAGGATCCATAGTTTACCTAAGACGGGACTGTCAAAAAGTATAAGACAGACCTGTCAAAAAGTATAGGTTTGTACATTGTACATAAAGGCTATTAATTTATATTACATGAAATGCATGCAAATGTCTTATGGATTATATGAAACTCGCCTTATTTTTTAATTTAATAGCTTAGTGAAATATCAAAGAGTTAGAAGCTTATTGAGATGGATGGTAGATGTGGATGTTCAAGTCAACTAATGGGCTGATATCAAAGAGCTCATGGCCAAGATGTTTGAAATGAACACTAACTTGACAAAATCACGTGCCAACCAACTGACTGTTTCAAGAGTAAACATAGCATATCACAAAGTAGTAATCAACATATTTTCAAAGCAATAGATCCACCTTCAGAGGAAAATTCTGGATGTATATCACAAAGTAGTAATCAAAATATTGTTAAAAGCAATAAACCCATCTTAAAAGGACCGAGCTGGATGTCTGAGTGATGAATCTAAACCGAGAATTGATACCCAGAAATGATGGAGTTCCAGAAAACGGGTCAAAGATCGTGATATGCGTTTCACTTTCATATGATGATTATTGATTGACCAATTTTATCTTAGGTAAATATAATCTTTTTTTTACTTCAGGACAAATCGCGATCATAGAAATCACAATGTAACCTGACGCCTTGACTTCCCCAATCACCGACAATCCGTGTTGGGGTAAAAAATGGTCACGGCGAAATAGATGTTCGAAGTTACTGTGGAAAACGTATCTCTCTTTTGAAAGAAATGAATTCTTCGCATCCGAACTTTTCATCACCTAACCCATTTCATCCTAGTCAACAAATCAAGACGTGCAATCGAGGAAACAACCGAGTTACTTCCAATTCTAGTCGCCCGTGGGGGACTAGTCACACAACGTATAGCCGCTCATGGGCGACTAGACACGTGACAAAGTCTAGTCGCCCATGGGAGACTACACGCACACTACGTCTAGTCGCCCATGGGCGAGTAGACTCTCCCCAAAGTCTAATCGCCCATGAGCGACTAGACGAACAACGTTTAGCTGCGATTAGATTCTTGGCAAAGTCTAGTTGCCCATGGGTGACTAGACGCGTGCAAACTTCTAGTCGCCCGTGGGCGACTAGACACATGCAAACGTCTAGTTTCCCATGGTCGACTAAACCATATCATCTTCATCACTCTCTCTTTTGAACCTTGACTAGGTTGTTTCTTGTTTCGTCTCGATTGGAGTTTCCGTTGAAGTTTTACGATAAAAATTGCAAAGACTTGTGTTCTCGTAAAATCCGAGTCAATCGTATAAAACGATAACAGTTAGCTTAAACACAAATGTTATCGTCACTATACGGTTGGTTTACTATTTTGCGGAGTCAGTATCATGAAATCATAAGAGGGACGATTCTCCGAAAGAAATTGAAAAAATTGCTTAAATCGTAAAACAACCCGACAGGGTATAAAACGCGATAAAAGCCCACTTATGGTTTTAGAAGAGAATGAGCCTAACTATAATGATGGTCTACATTGAAGATATCTGCAGAAGATAAATGGAAAAGAAGATATTTGTCAAAGTTCCAAAATAATTATAAAAAAACGAGAAGATATGGAAGAATTTCGAGGAAGGATAAACTCAAATCAGGGACATAAAAGGAAAGACGTCCGGCCTTGAAGACCTATATAAGAGATGCAAGGGAGAGGGGCGCACAAACACCGAATTCTATGCAACTCAGCACTTAGAGCAATTTAGGTGACTTTCCATTTTCTTATCAAGCTGCGACTCAATTAAGTTTTCAAGTCTTAGGCTGTTAGAACTAGGGAACTCGCCGATAGCTCTCGCTGCCAAGGCTTTTACCTGTTGTAAACGCTCATACGCAGATTCAGAATAAGATCTCTTTTTCTCTTTTCTTTATCTCGATTTATTTTGTTTCATCTATTTTTACATAACTTGACTATTTGTCATTAGGCTCAGAAGAAATCTGGGACCTCGTGGAAATTTAGGGTTTCTTAGCTTTCCTCCAATCACGGAAATCGACGGTGTGAACTTTGTTTCCTACAGTTTGGCGCTAGAAGGAAGGGGGGGGGTGTTACATATCAATCTAACTCACAGGCGCAAAACGCTTGTTCAAATATGCCTACAGACGTTCTAAACAATCAACCACCTCGCGATGGCAACACTGTCGCGACAACGTTTAAAGCACTCCAGCAGCGAACATGTTAGAGGTTAACGCAAACGCAAACACCATAGCGTTCGAGGAGGTTAAAAAGATGTTCGCGACTCTAGAAAAGTAGTTGTCCGAACAAGACATGCTCACGAGTACTCTTTCTAAAAAGGTTGAAGCCCTAACAGCCCGAATCAGGGGCGTTCTTCCTTGTGGAACTACCAAAATCAGCGGAAGAAGACTCGAGTTTACGACTCCGTTCAATAGGTCTACTAACACGCAGAATATTTCGTTTGATCGAAATACAGACAAAGCAAACCATGATGTAAGTCGACTGAACGCAGAAAACAAACAGCTCTCGACCAGGAAACGAGGGCTGACGAAGTCGAACGGGTCAACTAGGAGCCCAGCGATCAGTCCGACCCTTTAGAAGAAGACGCTGATGTGCCTCGAATGAGGAAAAGAAGGCGCACGGCTCGGGAGAACTCTCCGTTCAATATTCCCATGGCTGAAAAAGAAGAAAACATCTTATGGGTAGAGTAGGAAAAGTTAGCGGAAGAGCAGGCTCAAATCACTCGTAGAAAACACGTACAAACTTTGGAAACTGTTGGTAGTGACCCTAGTGAGATGCGCGATCTCCACGATTATATCACAAAAACGGCCGCAAAGGTAACATCGTTGAATTTTCAAATTCACCATGTCACCAGTGCCGCACCCGAGATTGACAGACTCCTCGAAGAATCTTAGAAAACTCCGTTCACTGCTCGTATCACTGAAACAAGAGTTTTGAACCCGGGAAAGATCAAAATCCATGTATACGATGGAACAAGACACCCAAAACCACATCTGCAGACCTTCCAGATTGCGAAGGGTAGGGCCAAACTCAAGGACTGCAAAAAGGACTCCGGCTATTGTCGCCTCTTTGTCGAGCATCTCCAGGAAGCATCACTCGAATGGTTCTCTTGCTTAAAGCGGAACTCCATTGAAAGCTTCCGCCAACTCGCTTCAGAATTCCTCAAGCAATACTCGATGTTCATGAATAGGGAAACCTCTCATGTCGATCTTTGGAGCTTATAACAAAAAGAAGACGAGCCTCTCTGTGACTACATGAACCGGTTTAAAATCGTCATGCCTAGAGTTAGCAGAAGTAGCGATAAGGTAGCCATCAATGCGCTCAATAAGACTCTCTGGTACAAGTCAAAATTCGGGAAGTGAATAACTCTTGATATGCCTCGTACGATCCATGATGCTCTTAATAAAGCTCATCATTGAAGAGGAGATGAAAGTCCTTTTGCAGAAAATCAACTAACAAGTTCATCCTCGAAAGACGCAGCATCGGAGCAGAAGCTGAAAAGGAAAAGCTCTCGTAACGACAAGTACATCTATCACGAGGGGGAAGACGTCCGAAGAGCGCACAACTATGCCATCCACCCCACGTCGGAACAAGAAGAACATCCGGAAACACATGGAACCAAAAATCGACCCTCGAAGAATAGACACATACTATGTCTAGTTGCCCACGGGCGACTAGACGAACACAATGTCTAGTCTCCCATTGGCGACTAGACTCACCACCAAGTTTAGTCGCCTATAGGCGACTAGACTCACCACCAAGTCTAGTCACCCATGGATGACTAGACATACAATACCTGGTCGCCCATGGGCGACTAGACTCTTGGAAAAGTAGCTGACTAGACTCTATACAAAGTCTAGTCGCCCATGGTCGAATAGATTGTATCCTCTTCATAACTCTCTACTTTGAACCTTGACTAGGTTGTTTCTTGTTTTGTCTCGATTGGAGTTTCCGTTGAAGTTTGACGATAAAAATCGCAAAGACTTTTTCTTGTACAACTCGCAGTCAATCATATAAAACGATAACAATTAACTTAAACACAAATGTTATCTCGACTATACGGTTGGTTTACTATTTTGCGAGCCAGTATCGTGGAATCATACGAGGGATGATTTCTCCGAAAGAAATCGTAAAAATCGGTTAAATCTCAAAACGATCCGAAAGGGTCTAAAACACGATAAAAGTCCACTTATGGTTTTAGATGAGAATGATCCCAACTTTAATGACGGTCTACCTTGAAGATATTCACAGAGGATAAATGGAAAAGAAGATAATTGTCAAATTTCTGAGAAAATTATTGAAAATTAAGAAGATAAGAAAGATTTCCGCGGAAGGATAAACTTAAATCGGGGGTAGAAAAGGAAAGATGACCGACGTTGAAGACTTATATAAGAGAAGGAAGGGAGAGGGACGCGCAGAAACGGAAATTCCCTGCAACTCAGCACTTTGAGCAATTTAGGAAACTTTCCGTTTTGTTATCGAGCTGCGACTCAATTAGGTTTTCAAATCTTAGGTTGTTAGAACTAAGGAACTCGCCGACAGCTCTCGCAGCCAAGGCTTTTACCTCTTGTAAACACGCATACGCAGATTTAGAATAAGATCTCTATTGCTCTTTTCTTTATCTCGATTCATTTTGTTTCATCTGTTTTTACATAACTTGACTACTTGTCGCTAGGCTCACCAGAAATCAGAGACCTCCGGGAAAGTTAGGGTTTCTTAGCTTTCCTCCGATTACAAAAATCGACAGGAACGATGAATGTGGCGATCACAACAACCTCAGACCAAACAGCCAGTAACGCGAGTTTAGTAGCGACGGCCTCAGGCCAACTAACCAACTACGCTATGTATGCGGCGATGACCTCAAACCAGCTAGCCAGCAACGCGACGTTTATGGAGACGACCTCAGGCCAACCAGCTAGCAAAGTGATGTTCGTAGCGACGACCTCGGGCCAGCCAGCCAACAAAGCTATGCATGCGGAGATGACCTCGGGCCAACCAGACAACAACAGTATGTCTGTGGCGACGACCTCGGGCCAACCATCCAGCAATGCGGTGTTTTTGGCCACGAACTTGGTACACAAAATCAACAAGGAGACCTACGCGGAGAGCGCAACTCTTGTGCATCCAATCAACCGGACGAAACCTGTGACAATCTCAGCTCCAACAACAAAACCACATAGCACCGGGACAATGCACTCCAACCAACCAGACATCTCCCTGATTTTTCCTTGGAAGGATTGACGAGCTTGCCAAGGAACCGCTTCTCATTTTGACGACCTTGCGCATTCCCAGATCGTGTGCAACAATCGCATCAATGAGCTCTATTTTGTTGAAATTGGCGCATCTAGGTCACAACAAGTTTATATCACCCCACGAATTTGAAAAGTTCTCTTCGACAAACTGACAACACCGATCACTAGACCAGGACAACAACGTCCAGTTCGAGTCGACGACCCGCCAACACCTATCACCGAACCTAGACATCAGGGCCCACGTCGACTCAAATACCTGCCAACGCTGACCACTGAGCCTAAAAAGCAGCTTTCAACTCGACTAGATAACTAGCATGTCCTAATCATCAACTATCCACAGATCGCCAACAGAGAGATCCAATACTGAGATGAAGAGATCAAAGAAATGAAAGCTCAATTACAATGCATGACCTCTGATACGTGATCAAATACTGATTATTCTCTCAAATAAGAGGTTTAGTTGTAGTACTTAGAGATCAGATCCACATAGACTCTATGATTACACAATAGATTTATTGTTTTCGTAATAAAGCTAGACAAAATTAATAATCAGTAAAGTGATTGCATGATTGGTTTGTAGGTTTATTCAAAATGGAAATGAATTAGACTTTGGGAATTCTTAGGTAGGATGAAGATGTTAATAAGTAATTAACCTGGGGTTTATGCAGTTATGAACTAAAACTCAGGTAAACAATTGTTAATCCTTACGGGAGCGTGGATCAATGGTTATAGTGGACCGTCGATCGATGCTACTTCTAACTGATTCAGCGACAAGGTTTGATAAGTTCTCTAACATATTAGATCATCTCTCATATGCATCTAGTAGTTTAGATCATCTAAATTTTGGTTCAGGTAATTGACCAAGACTTTTGTTGGCGTCAAAATCGGCCATGGCAAAATCAACAGCCCAAATCCTCCGAGAAATTATGCCTTAAGCAAATATAAGATGAAAATGTCAGAGAAACTATACGGCATAAGCCAAACCCATTTGCGTAAGGATACAAGAACAAACTTTGTATATTTCATCCCGTACAAGGAATACAAGAATTTCTATACAAGAACAAACTTCGTAAACACCTATGTTGTCTCGACTATACGGTTGGTTTACTATTTTGCGGAGTCAGTATCATAAAATAATATGTGGGACAATTTCTCCGAAAGAAATCGTCAAAATTGCTTAAATCGTAAAACGACTCGAAAGGGTCTACAACGCGATAAAAGCCCACTTACGGTTTTAGATGAGAATGAGCCTAACTATAATGACGGTCTACCGGATATTCGCATAAGATAAATGAAAATAAGACAATTGTCAAGTTCCAAGATAATTATGGAAAATCGAGAAGATAAGGAAGATTTCCTCAGAAGGATAAGCTCAAATCGAGGGCAGAAAAGGAAAGACAACCGAACTTGAAGACCTATATAAGATAAGCAAGGGAGAGTGACACACACACGAAATTATCAGTACAAAATTTAGCACTTAGGAACCTTAGGCATCATTCTTGACATGCTTGGTTTTCTATCTCTTGCACTTGATTACTATAAGAACTCGCAAAGACAGTTCGATCTCTTGTTTAAACTCTTTAACTCACAAAGACGTCTGCAGACTTTCATAAGGTCCTGTCTAAAATCAATCAAAACCTTTTTCTTATCTTTTTTTCCTTAAGTTATTGAGCTGCGACTCAACTAGGTTTAAGTCTTAGGTGGATAGAACTAGAAAATTCACTGACAGCTCTTGTGGCTGAAGCTTTTACAATATGTTGTAACAATCACTATGCTCTTACAAGAATTCGAAATAAAGATCAAACTTTTCTTAATTCGTTTCGTTATCTTTTCATATATTTTCTGCGTTTATTCAATTAATTTTGTTGGCTCTTGCAGAGAATCTAAACCTCAAGGAAAGTAGGGTTTTCTTTGCTTTACTCCATTCACTAAAATCAACAGTACAAATTTCGGTTCCCACATTTTGGCGCTAGAAGGAGGGGTGGGGACTACTCTAACTCATGGCCACAAAACGCTTGATCAAAACGATGTCCACAGATATGAAAGACAAACCCGCAGCTCGCAAGAACGCTAATAAAGTAACTCCAACAGTGACTGCTCCTATGGCCAGCGCTTACGCAAACGCCGCAGTGCTCAAGAAAATCGAAAACCTAGTCGCGACTTTTTTCCACAAGAAGAGCACCGAAAAGAATTCATGATTTATCTCTCTAAACAGAAAGGGCAACGATAAAATCTATCCAACCCCGCAAAGTTTGTCTCATTATTGAGTTGGAGAAATCTCAACGCGTACGGGTTCGACCAAAAGAGGTTTTCCAAAAACTTTTCGGCAAAATATAACTTGTTCTCTCAGAAATCTCGGAGAAACCCTAAATTACTCGCAGAAAAAGGAAGCAGAGAAAATCGGGTATACAGCCCCCAGTGCTGTACTTCTTCCAAATAATTTTCAAAGAAACGAAGTTAAACTTTATCGAATCACTCGAAACCAAAAACGGCTGATGAAGACTACACTAAGCAAAACGGGAGATCGTATTCCTCATTGCTAAACCGTTTTGTGAAACCCAAGATTTCGTAGAAATTCAAGCGTCACTTCTATCGTAACATATTCAGTGCATTCTCGATAATTGTCACCTAAGCTTACTTCAGATACTCAAAACTCAATCGGATCAATCCTACGGAAACGAGAATATTCATGATTAAGTTTAGTCGCGTTAATTAAGCCCATCACAGCTATAGTTTTTGATATAAACTTTGAAACTAAATTTGTAGAGAAGCCACAGTAACATGAGTTTAAAAAACACAGCTCTCATATAATTAAACTCGAAAACATTTTACGAAATAAATTTGCGTAAAATTCAGATCAACAACATATTATGAAATGACCTTTGTAAAATTAAACTCAATGATTTTTTTTGCGAAACAACTTTCATAAAATTAAACTTGACAACATTTTACGTAATAATTTTAAAAAAAATTAAGCTCGACAAAATCTTACAACACAAAATTCAAAAAATTAAACTCGACAACATTTTAAGAGACAGCTTTCATGAAAGAATTCGACAATCTTCGAGAAGTCAAACAAGATCATACAAAACGACTCCCGTAGAAGGAAAAAGATGGAGCGAGAGCTGAAAAGTGAACTTCGCCTAATAGCCTCTCTCCACGGTCTCACCGTCCTCTCTCTTTTGCCTTATCGCCCAACGATTCTTCACGATCGCCCAACGAGTTTTACTGATCGCCCTTGGCATCTTGTGATCTCCCTTGCCTAATTCTAAAACGCCAAAAGGCTTTCGACAAGATAGTCATTCGTCTTCGTAAAACCAATTATACAGAGACTGAAACCAATATCAGAAAAATATGGATCACTGAACCAAAACCGTAAGACATACTTCAGCCTAAACGCGGCTAGGAAAGTAAAGGAATCAAGGAAGAATGGACATTCTTACTAACCATAAGTGGGGGAAAACACGAGAAGAGGAAGGGGAAATGAGCAAGCAAAACAGAAAAGAGGCAAACCTGAATATTTGAGAAGACTAAGGTATGTCCAGCTTTGAAAATTTTGAAATGCAGACTTAGAATATCGTAGGACGGTATTAAGAGAGATTCTTTTTTGAAGATTGCCGTAAACTTTAGGGAACTTAAAATCTAGGTGGATAGTCTAGCGAACCAAGTCTTAGGCGATTTTCCGTATCTCGATCTATTGTTTCTTAACTGTTCATACACAACTTGCAAACCGATCTAAATTCTAGAAAACCGAGAAACAATCGCCACGCGTACTCAGCTCGCTCATAAAGAAAGAAAGAACTAGAGAAATGAACTTCGTCTTAAAATCTACTCGTTCCTAGCAATTTTCTCAAAACCGACATATTCTAAGTCGTCTACCTGAAAACCACCAAGTCACAATCCCAACGTCCTCTTTAAATCGACTTAGATTGTCGATCATCCCAATCCTCGAAAGAGAAAACGTACACAATCCTTCAAAATATCGATTCAGCCGTTTTCTTTCGTACAAATAGGGAGGGAGTAGGCATATACTATACTACTCATATACTCCCATACTTAAAAAAAACTTTTTGCCTCGAAATCAGAAAATCGTATTCAACAAAGCAAACTATTGCTAGAAAAGGCAATCAAATGACCCATCGAAATTGTCCAAAAAGCATACGACGATCTAAGATTCGTCTAAACGCTAGCGGCATACCTAAGCAGTTAGATTTATACGATAAATGTTCAAACATTAAAGCATTTCTCCCAGTTTCCCGTTGAATCAATTGAGTCACAGAAAAACATTTAAAACATTTGCGACAAAGCAAAATCGAGAAAATAAGTAGCAGCAAGCACAACAAAGAGAACACTTTCTCTCTGCTCGTGGACTAAATTTACTTCTAGTTGACCAATTCATTCCACTTGAGAAACGAATATGTCATGATAATTCCTCTCAAAACCCAAGAAAAAGATTCGCAACTAGATCATAATTAAATAAACTTCGGTAAAACTCCATGAGTGACTCCAAGCAACTTTCACCAAAGATCTAAATCAAAGCGGAACGGTCTCTAGTAAAATCAACGGAAACATCGTACTTTGACTTCGCCACACATAGCGCCGATTTAATATCTTCATAAAACTGGTCACCCATTACTTTTGTATGACTAGAACATTTTATACTAGACAGTCTGTAAGAAAACAAAATCGGTATCATGAAAACAACATTGCAATAAGAAAAAATCGAATGAGGAAAACTTAATCCTCGCCCGCAAACATCACGAGTAATCTGCGAGAAACGTTCTCTATTCACTTCTATGAGAATCCCTTCTTGTAAAACTTACATGAAAAAATCCTTCATATAGACAGATCAAGTCACACGAAGCAACTTTCGTAGATAAACATAACTTGTTTTACGAATAATTGTTTTTCGTATAGCAAAAACTGAAGTTGTATGATCCGACTTTGGATGACCATTCAAAAGTTTATCTCTTCGCACTACATTCTTACATATCTTATTCTTCAGCCCTGAGGCTTGCTGGGTTTTTCCTTTCACTCCCCTCGGTTACATCCGAACATGCAATCATTCCGCAACTGACTCCGCACAGGTTCTTTATCAATCCTCTTAGGCCTCATCTTCCTCGGACAAAAATGAAACAATTGTCATACGACTAAAGGAAGCATTATACGAAACATTCATCGTATTACTGAAAACCTAAAGTGGAAAATTGTGTTCTACCACCATCTGCCATCTTAACACAAAATATTTCAGCATACTTGGCCTATTAATCTCGACGAATCTTCTTTGGCCCTCGGCCAGTTACGTCTTCCCGTAAAATCCTGAACCAGAATTCAACATCTCCTTTAAAGACAATTATAAACTAACTTGACCTTAATGTTAACAAGAAAGTGCCATGGTCTAATTATTGACCAATAACGTCCCCGGCTATGCGGCTGAACACAACCTTTACGCTGAGCCAGAACATTTGAGCGACCACCGCTCCATCCAATTACTTAGCGGCAAAACGACAATCCGCGATTCGTCTAAAAAGGCCAAGGATGATTACACAATAATTATCATATAACCCATAAATGGAATTCATACATTAAAGTCATTACAAAAAGACTATGTCCTAACAACCAAACAGTTAACGAAAAACTTGAACTTGTCAAAAAATCGACCAAGTTCTATATGTTCCACAATTCATTTTAAGCCTGCAATGTTTTACCCATAAAATGCGGCATATAAGGAAAAACTCGTAACAACGCTCCTAGAGCTATACGAAACATCCTTAAAAAATACACGAAATAAATCTTGGAGGGGCGACTCTTCACAAAGCACAATAAAGGAAGACACTTCTTCCTAGGGACAAATTTACGCGGCCCCTTGGTCCTAATTCCACAATCAGAAATCAAAAAATTAACATCCAAACAAAAACAACAATTCCGGCTGCAAACATATGCAAACAAACCAAAATGTTTCTCTACCGCAATGTTAAAACAAAACCCTTTCAACACCACAAAACATCTTCAAGCCTTCAAACATTTCAAGCACGAAATGCTGCATAAGAAAGAAAAAACAATCTTCAACATTGCTAGACGTCACAGACGTCTGAAGAACCGTTTTTCGACAAAATATCTTCCTCGATTAAAACACCATCTTGGAAGACCAAATAGTCATACACATTAACATCTTTTAAAACATGTATCCTTTGCGAAGACTCAAAATGGTAACATCTAGCATCATGTTTGTTGCTGATCACAACAAATTATAAACGTCCTAAAGAAACTAATGTATCTCCTCCCAGACATCTGACACAAGGATAATAACGCGCTATAAAAGAAATATGAAATTTTTGTCAGCACGTCCAGATGACTTCAAAATTGTCTTTGGAGAGATTCTCGGTTCCCGATCAATGCAAGTCATATAAGCCAAGAACTTATCGCATACTTCAATATCGAGATGGAATCAGGTCGAAAAAGCTACGAGTAATGTAAGCCGAAATAGTCATCGCAAACTCTAAACCACTATTACGCCTAGGTCCTGCCCTAAATCTAGCACACTGGTCTCAAACATCTCAAGGCATGATATCTAACCGATATGAGATCCTAAAACATGTCTCATTGTCAATATTTGCGCGCTTATGAAACCTCTTGAACACAAGCCTTCGGATATTCTCATCTTAAAAAAAACCACAAATATCACGATCTGCCAAAGAGTTAGATATGAGATGACAACTTATACTCTTCCCTCTACATTCGCTAAAATACTCATACACTCTTAAAAACGCGAAAAAAATTCATTAAAAAGAAGCCGCACAGCAGCAGGGATTCAAGACCACACGCGGCCAGTCCCAAAAACATGGATACCGCCAGACTTTGCCAAAGAAAAATCCTTCAAGGCTAGTGTCGCGGCTGACAAAGGTCCAATACAAAATGAAATTGGCATCAACATGCTCTATAATATCTACACGACACACAACTAGACCATAAACGTCACACTTGCAAAACAGGTCGTACAAACCTTAAATGCAAGACAAAGTACGAAAGGCTTGATCCCTTCAAACAAGGATACGTAGGTAGCCTTGACAAGGTGCAGCCACAATCTTATCAACTTTAAAAAACTGATTTCGCCAACAGACCTTTTTAGCCATTGATTCCACCTAAGACGCCAATTACTACCTCACAATTTCACGTAGTATCTTACGATCAGGGGGGCTAACTGTTGGGTTCAAAATCGGTCATGGAAAAATTAACGGCTAAAATCCTCCGACTAATTGTGCCTTAAGAAAATATAAGCTGAAAATGTCAGAGAAACTATACCGCATAAGCCAACCTATTTGTGTAAGGATACAAGAACAAACTTCGTATATTTCATCCAGGACAAGGAATAAAAGAATTTCTATCCATATATGAAATGATCGGAAAAACGTTCTTGCAGAAGGTTTTTGAGAGAAATGACGAATTTTATGAAACAGTCTTCTGTTGTTGGAGTAAAAACTGTTAAGACGGAATCGATGTGTAAAAGTTACCGCAAAAACGTTAACTCTCTTTTGAGAAAAAAGAAAGCAATAAATCATCGTATCCAAAATCCTCATTTCCTAACCATCTCGTCCCGGCCAATGAGTCAAGACGTACGATCGAAGGAACAACCGCATCACCTCCAAGTTTAGTAACCCGTGGGGAACTAGACTAGCAACGTCTAGTCGCCATGGGCGATTGGACTCTCCAAAAAGTCCAGTCCCCCATGGGAGACTAGACAAACGCAACGTCTAGTCGCACACGGCCGACTAGACTCACTACCAAGTCTAGTCGCCCATGGTCGACTAGAACGTATCCTCTTCATCAGTCTCTCCTTTGAACCTTGACTAGGTTGTTTCTTTTTTTGTCTCGATTGGAGTTTCCATTGAAGTTTTACGATAAAAATCGCAAAGACTTGTTTTCTCGTAAAATTCTGAGTTAATCATATAAAACAATAACGGTTAACTTAACACCAATGTTATCTCAACTATTCGATCAGTTCATTATTTTTCGGATCCAGCATCGTGTAAACATGCGAAGGACCATTTCTACAAAAGAAATCGTAAAAATCGCTTAAATTGCAAAACGACCCGAAAGGGTCTACAACGTGATAAAATCCCACATACGGTTTTGCACTAGAATGAGCCCAATTATAATGACAGTCTTCCGGATATCCAAAGAAGATAAATGGAAAATAAGATAATTATGGAAAATCGAGAAGATAAGGATGATTTCTACGGAAGAATAAACTAGAATCAAAGGAAAGTCAAACGACCTTGAAGACCTATATAAGAGAAGCAAGGGAGAGGGACTCACACACGAAATTCTCAGAACAAAACTTACCAGTTAGGAACTTTAGGCATCATTCTCGACATACTTGGTTTTCTATGTCTTGCACTCGATTACTAGATGAACTCACAAAGGCAGTTCGATCTCTTGTTTAAACTCTTTAAATAAACTACGTTCGGCTTGATCCTTGAAGGGGGTACGTAGGCAGCCTTTCATAAGGTCCAGTCCGTAATCAATCAAAACCTTTTTCTTATCTTTTTGTCTTTTGTTATTGATCCCCGACTCAACTAGGTTTAAGTTTTTAGGTTGCTAGAACTAGAAAACTCGCTGACAGCTCATGTGACCGAAGCTTTTACAATAAGTTGTAACAATCGCTATGCTCTTACGAGAATTCGAAATTAAAATCAAACTTTTCTTAATTCATTTGTTTTCTTTTCATTCTTTTTTTTTTGCGTTTATTCGATTACTTGTCATTGGCCCTTGCAGAGAATCAAGACCTCAAGGAAAGTAGGTTTTTTTTTGCTTTCCCGATCACTATCGACAATGCAAATTTTGGTTCCCACAACTTCACTTGTGCCAATCAATCCTAAGATCTAGGTTTAAGCTGATCAATATTAATACTAGCAATAAGAACAATTTAGATAAAGAACTAGTTAAATATTCCTTATATCAATGCAACACTACTAATTCATGGACTACCTTTGCAGGACCCTAAATCTAACAATTGAATTACTCAGACATGATTATAAAGTACATAATTAAACTCTGAGTAAATTGAATATAAGAAATAGATTAAATAAATAGGAGTTCAAGATCTTCTCTGTAAATGATAGGTAAATCTCTGTCCAATCCTAGCTCTCTCTCTATAGAGTAACAATGTTGTTTTCTTGCAGAAGAAGTGTGTAAAGAGACTTAGGGTTACAAAACTAATAAAAACCCTATAAATAGTGTAAAATGCGGCCAGAGAGTTGTCTTTCAAATATAAGAACTTCTGGGTTAAATTCGTAGTTTCTTAAAATCATCACAAAACTCGGGCGTCTTGATAGCGTGCGGGTTAAGGTTTATTTTAAAGCAGAAAATCTATCAAATTAACCCTATGCGGTCTAATTGTAGTACTTAGGAATCAAATCCACATAGAGCAAGAGCACACAATAGATTTATGTATTCCTAATGGCTAATCTAGGGAAACCTTAAATAGGAGATTTATTGTAAGTTTTTCCGAAAAGAAACTTGTCTAATAAGTAAAGTTGATTCAAATATGGAAAACGATAGATCTAAGGTTTCAGGCAAGTGAATTATAGTGGATAGGATGCCTGTAATTATTAGTGTGCAAGACATTAATTAAATAGTCTTACCCCCTCTTGTTTCAACTCTCGTATGCGAACAGAGGAGTAGACCGTCGATCGACAACTAAGGCCGGGTGTCGATCGACGCTATCAGACAAGAAGTTTGTCCGCTAGGTTAATTAATCTAACTCTCGAATGTAGCTAACAACCTAGATCAATGAAATCAATTTTGGCACATAACATACTTCCGTAGTTGTCCATGTCCTAAGTTCAGGTTTCTAGTTAGCTAATATAGAACGCATGCATTAAACACAATTGTTATTTCTTCTTCGTAGCAATCCTATTTTGGGGCTAATTCAACAATACCATTATAAACCTTAAATCTAACAGGAGAATTACTCAGGCATAAACATAGAAAGCATGATAGCTTAAATAATATAATACATATAATAGATAATGGGGTTCTAATACAAATCTCAGAAGGAGTTCAAATCTTCTCCCCTAATACTTTGTGTAATCTGTGTGATTTGTGTCTCTCTTCCTAAACAATGGCATAACCTTTATAAACTAGGTCAAGAATCGTTCATGGGCATTCTCGTAATTTTTCTTGACTTGGGCTTGATGTCGGCCAATAATTCTACGAGTAGGCCGTCGATCGACAACAAGGATGCTCCGTCGATCGATGGTCATGTTTGACTTCGACTCAGACTTAGCTGATCGTGAACAACTACTAGATGTCTCCACTGAATGCTCTAAGAAGCTCCATTATCTCCATAATTCTCCAACACATACCTTGACCTGAAAAGTCTCTAATACACAGTCTAGACACCAATAGTAGACTCCATATAGGTCCAAAGGATGGCCTAAAGTTTGTAAATAACAAGGTATATCAACTCCCCCAGACTTAACATGTTGCTTGTCCTCAAGTAAAATAAAGGCAACATGTGAAAGAGATTTGAAAAAGCGGGGATTCACATAATACATAAGCATAACTACCACCCCAGTTTATCGCAACTACATCGAATAATGCTAATCAAAGAGAAACTTTATATGCCATATCCTAGAATAGCAACCAAATCCATTCTACCATCAACTCAAAAAATACTAATTTGACTCACCCTCTACTAATCTCATTTCTTTGCATAAAAATAAAGTGCATGCTTTACTTTGGGAGTATCGATCAAAGGACACATGGACTCAACTCCTTCAAACCTGCATGTATAGGTATAAAGTCTTTCATGGTCCTTTTGTTCCCTTTTCTCTCTCTGAATCTTTTTGGATCTCAAACTCAATGGACAATGATGCTGATATATTGTATCTTGCGATCTAATTTTTGATTTTTTTTTGAACAAAGTTGTAGACTAATAATGGGTTCATCGTTAATGCACCTATCCCTCACTTCCAACAATGTGTGATCATTCCTTTGAATTAGAATAGTGGGGTCATCAGTAATGTACCTACCCCTGTGCATCTCTGGAAATCATCTCAATAATTTCTCTTACAGATCCTGAAGAGAGAGAGAGAGAGAGAGAGAGAGAGAGAGAGAAATTATAAATACACAGACTAGTACCTTATAAACTTGCAGAAGAAATCCGATCCGATATATATCAAGCCCCAAAGCAAGCAAAGTAGTCAATATTAGGTTGGGGATCAGCTTTGGTTTTGTCAAACTTTTTTAGTAATCTCTGCAATCAACATTTCTAAGAATGGTGTTACAGTGTGTTTAGTCAATAAATAAGTTCTGATCATAATCCCCTTCTTTAGTGATGTAAAAACTATTTGAAACTTAATAAATAAAAGCTCAAAATAGATAATAACATCATCGAACCTCCCCCATACTTAAATAACATTGTCACCAGTGATATCCGTCGGGTTTGGTTAATAAGAGCTAAAGAATAAGTAAAAGGTAGAGAAAAGGTTGATGTTACCAAACTCCGTAAAGAGTGTCGACCGATGGTGAGGGTTGAATGTCGACCAATGGTTAACCATCTAAGCCATCGACCGATGGTGAGGATTGGTGTCGACCGATGGTTGTTTCGAACTTTTCTACTCCTCATTTGAAAACTTAAAGTTTTTAGGAACAACGTAATTAATAACTAAATATTTAAAAATAAAACTTACTCAACACTCGGTTGCCTCCCACTCAACGCTTGGTTATAGTCATATCTCGACGTTTGGACTTCTAGACTGGGAAGGTGGTTCATCAAACCAATGTGGAAAGCAAGTATCCACATACTCTGCTCGTCTCAAACCATGCACTGATGAAGCCTCTCACAACGTCGTCTGCTCTTGTTCTCTTGTAGTCCATCTTTCTTTGAGCAATCGCCATTCTGCTCATCCTTTCTGTGAGTGTTTGAATGCATCCATAACATGTTAAACATGGCATATGTGGGCTCTTAAATATCTTCCAAAATCGGGTAGATATTATCCCTTATCAACTCTTGAGAAAGGTAAACTCTGTCAACCTTGTCTTGTAATAACTCCTCTGTTACCAGTCTCTGCCTAAATGTTGCATGATGACTATCGATTGATGGCCAAGTGTTTCCCTCGGTAGATGCTGAACTGACTACGATGTTTGTTTTCTGAAGAGATTCCCTGATCCGTTGGCCATAGCCAATATGTCTGCGATATTGTTCTTTGACAAATTGAGAATCCAATATGTCTGCGATATTGTTCTTTGAAAAATTGAGAATCATTCCATCCATTGCTCGCGCATATCCATCAAGGTCCCTCATAACTCCAAACTCATCCGGTCTGAGATAACCATAATCGTCATCGTATCCAACTAGATTATCGTCGATCGATGGTATTGAGTCACTGTCGAATGATGTTGCATTCCATGTTCCATAGGTTCCTCTGAAATGTACAGCCTCTTCTAGTGTAAAAGCATGGTACTCGATTGCTTCTTCTTGACTTATATTTTTGGAAATATCGTATTCTGGGTTATATTTTTTTGTGTCATCTCGCGGTATTGCTGCCCAATGTAGACTATTTCTTCTTGACTGTATTTGCCGTTATGCTATATGGCATACCGTCAACCGATGTTAAAGGTTGAGTATTGATCAATGCTGAAGGGTGGGTTTCGTGCAGGTTCGGGGTGTAGCCACCATCAACCGATACCAAGGGTTGGTTGTCGATCGATGTCGTGTCCGCAGGCTTTTCATCTTGATCGTAATTTCAGAAGCATGTAGCAATCAAGCCTATATCATCACCCAATGTTATCAGAGTAGAATTTTTCTTTACTATAATAGGTTCATAAAAGTTGTTTGGATCAATCAAGGATAGATACGACCTGTTTGTCTTCATGTCGCAGATAGCTCCCACGGTGGCCATGTATGCTCTTCCAAGGAGTAAGGAAGAGTTCTAGTCAATCTTTATATCCATCACATAGAAGTCTACTGGGACTAAGGCGTTGCAAATCTGCACTGGGACATCTTTGGCTATCCCTCATGAATTCACTTTGGAGAAATCCACGAAGGTGAATCAATCACTAGAAGGCTCCACTTTCTAGGCATGATGCTGACTGCTGATCCATTATCGTAGGGGCATTAGGATACTCGACAAAACATGGAATCAAAAATTTCCCAGGGTCACTTTTCTTTTTGAGAGTGGTCCTCTGCTTCATCTTCTCTCCGAGGACATTGAACATGAACTCTATGTCCTTTTCTGTTTTCTTGGATTCCCTGAAAAACATCCACAATATATGAGTATAGTATGCTTCATCAAATTGAGTATCTAAAGGATTTTTTAAAAACTCTTTTGGCAAAACCATCTATCTCTTTTTCAGTTGCTTCTCTGCGAAGATGTTTAGGAGTCTTATGCTTCTTTCTGGGGTGGCTTTCTGTTGTTTATCGATTGTTATTGGCTCAGGTGTATCGGTGTTTTGTTCTAGAGTCTCCATACTCGAAGATCTGACAAAAAGGCCGGCATTCAAACTTGGTAAACGAATAGGTTCTACTGTTGGAGACTGTCGATTGATGTTGGCTTTTCTACGTCGATCGATGTTCGAAGACTCACACGAAACTACAGACTTTAAAGGTTCCATCTATTGATGCTAAGGTTTGGGTGTCGATTGACACCAATGCAAATTGCTGAAGGACATGACACTTTCTACACGGAAATCTCCTTCCTAGAGTTGTTCTCTCTTCACCTCTTGCTAAAAATCATCACTTATCAATGTGAAGACGTGGTGCTTCTGACTAGCTTCGCATTTCTCCTTAATCAGGGTCTCATGTCTCTGAATGGCCTCACTTGTCTAGACCACTTGATTCTCCAACTTCTTGACATGAGTGTTGGAGTTCCAAACTTTGTGTTGAGGTTGATGTACAAAGCATCTATCTTTCCATTGAAGTTCACAGTCATCTTCTGTTGCTGCTCTAGTATTCTATCAACCATAGCTTATAACTTGCTCTCATGAGGCATTTGGTGCTGTTAGTTATTCCTGTTGCCAGCATAGGAGTTTCTGTTGTATCATTGATTTCTCTGTCTCTGGAAACCGTTTCTACCAACAAAAATTCACATCTTCCTCTTTCCTGAGAAACTTTTGAACACTGTTCAAAGATGGAGCTGATTTCTTCCTCTCATAATCAGTGTTCTTGGTGCAATTGCTAGATGCCAAGTTCTCAATAAGCCTTGTTGCTTCTTCTGGACTCCTAATGCTAAAATTCTCTTCACTAGCTGTGTCTAAAGCCATTTGGTACTGCAGATCAATACCTCTGAAGAAGGTGATAAGTAATTGCACCTCGTTGAAACTGTGGTGTGGACAGTCTCTCTAATAGGACTTGAATCTAAACCAAGAGCTTCTGAATGACTCTCCAGGTTCTTGGGTGAATGTAGTGATTCTTCTTCTCAAGTCCTCTGCTCGCGCATCATCAAAAAAATTCCGCAGGAACGTATTCTTCATGTCTGTCCAGGATGTCAGAGAACCTGGTGGTAGTTGCTTAAGCCAATGTGAAGCCTCCCCAACAAGTGAGTACTTGCAGAGATTACAAAATAGATAGTCCTCAGGGAATTCATTGGCTTTAATAGCTGATACTAGATCCTCAAACCACTCAAGATGATCCATTGGATGCTCATGACACGATCCATGGTAGGGTGTCTGCGCTACAAGTGAGAAGAAGGACAGTTTGATCTCAAAGTTGTTCCTCTGGAAAGCTTGAAGACGAATAGCGGATCTGTTAGCATAGAACTGGTTTGGACGATTGTAGTCTGCCAATGTCCGTTGAGCAGCTTGGGCATTAGCTTCAGGTTGAGCTACTGCATAGTCTGCTTCTACTTCTGGTTCAGGGATTACAGTCCCCTGGTCATCATTCCTCTTACTTGTTGCATTACGCATATGACCTTCAAGGTCATACATGTCTTCTCTCTCATCTAAGACCACAACTAAAATCGCAACCATCTGAATCGCGAACTACCGTCAATTGATGCCGTGTTGGTGTTGTCAATCGATGCTGTTCGTGAAAACGCGTCGACCGGCGGCTGAGTGCTACTGTCGATCGATGCTTGTTGTATCTGCTTGCGGATGGAGCATTCAATTACAACTGGATCTGAGAAGAGTAATTCCTTGTTCTTATTGATTCTGGTACTGCTGGACATGCACCTGAAAGACAAGAAAAATAAATTATTCGTAACTTGCAATAAATAAAAAGCCTAGACTAAACCATATAAAATAAATCTAATGGAGATCCTTACTCTCCGGCAACAGTGGCAAATTTGACAGCGTGCAGGTTAAAGTTTATTTTAATGCAGGCAATCTATCAAATTAACCCTAACTACTCTTGCCAAGAGATGTCAAATTATAGTACTTAGGGATCGAATCCAAAGAGAGAGAGGGCACACAATAAATTTATGTATTTCTTATTGTTAAGCAAGGTAAGCTTAAAAATAGAGACTTTGATTGTAAGATTATCAGAAAAGGAAATAGTATGAAAATACTAAAGTTGATTCAAATATGAAAAATGATAGATCTAGGGTTTCATGCAAGTGACTTATAATGGATAGGATGCAGAGAATTATTAAGATGCAAGGACATAAATGTTAACTAGTCTGACCCCCTCTTGTCCCAACTCTCGTATGCGGAGAAAGGAGTAGACCGTCGATCGACGGTTAAGGCGAGTGTCGATCAACGCAAATCAGACACGAAGTTTGTCCACTACGCTAATTATACCGGCTCTCGCATGTATCTAATAACCTAGCTCAATGGAATAAATTATGGCACATAACATACTCTCGTAGTTGTCCATATCCAAAGTTAAGGTTTCTAGTTAGCTACTATAGAACGCAAGCATTAAACACAATTCCAAAGATTGATATTACTTCATCCTAGCAATCCTATTTTGGGGCTAATTCATCAATATCATTATGAACCCTAAATCTAACAGGTGAATTACTTAGACATGATCATAGAAAATATGATAAACTGAATAATCTAATGCATAGAATAAATAATGGGGTTCCAATACAAATCTTCGAAAGAGTTCAGATCTTCTCACCCCAAAACTACTAAGAACTTAATGCAAGAAAACTAAAAGCTGTAAAGTGAGTGGTTGTCGTGGTCGGCTGTCTGCCTAAATATTGGCAGAACCCTTATAAACTATGTCAAAACTCGTCCTGGTGAATTCTCGTAATTTTTATTGAGTTGGGCTTGAAGTCGGCCAATACTCTGCGAGTAGGCCGTCAATCGACAACATGGATGTTCCGTCGATCGATGGTCATGCTTGACATGGACTCATACTTAGTTGAATGTGAACAACTACTAGATGTCTCCTTTGAATAATCTATCAAGCTCCATGATCTCCATAATGCCCCAAAATGTAATTTGACCTGAAAAGACTCTAAAACACAGTCCAGACACACATAGTAGACTCTAAATAGGATCCAAATGATGGTCTAAAACTAGTAAATAACAAGGTATATCACCCGACGAATAAATTTTGGAGTGTCATCAAGAAGGACATAGCAAATCGTTTAAAAAAACTCAGAGTAACTATCTGAGTGGAAAGGCACTAATTAATCGTTTGTTTTCATCGTTGACATCATAAAGATGCACCAAACCAGACAAAACAAATATTACAAGCTAAAGATAGATAAGTCTAATTAACTCTTGCAAATCTTGAACATCTTCATCACCATCATCATCATCTTCTCCATTCACTACTTGTCCCCCTGGAACATGACTTTGTAGAATTCGCAAGATCCTGATAGCTTGATCAATGTTGTGATACATTACATGTCGAGGTGAAACCTCACGTGGAATAGAAGCTTCCGGCATTCTCCACAAATACATTGGTCTACCAATTAACTCCTCGTCTCCTACATGTGGTCTTATCGCATGCTGATGACCAAGGACCTGATGAATCAGGTTAGGAAATCCACTTGGTTGTCGTCTATTTTATTTCCTTGCCGTATCCATAATCTGATTGTATAGTAGACGACTGAAATCTGTTGGCTACTTCTCAACAAGAGCATATAAAAACCGTAGACATTTGTACATGGAATCCAATTTGTCATGCATACATTGTACAAAACATGATAGACTGGACTAAGAACATCAAGACAAAAACTTTCCCATATGTGCTTATGACCTATGGTCAAATACGCAACAGCCTGATCCAAACTTTCTAATTCCAACACATGATCATGATTAAAATTCAGAGTTCCAAACACACGATTGATTAAAATGGAAGATCTTGACATTCAGAGTTCCAAACACACAATTGATTAAAATGGAAGAAAGCTCAAACGTGTCTCCTCTAATCACGACTCCATCACCAGATCCAAACAAATTTACAAGACATTCTCTAACTATTTCTACGAGAGAATGCTCTAAGATTCGCCATTGTCTTCATCCAACCTACACTAGCTATGATTTCGTGAACTTTGTGAAAATTAACCTCAGTTGCTGACATGATACATTGAGATAGAAATCCTCTCATGCAAAGATCATTGTACTTGACATGAGCTTCATAATAGATGAATCGAGTCAATGAGACTTGAAGAGAATCACGTTACAGACGACTTCTGCGTTTGCTTTGACCAGATTCGTTGAGTCCGCCATTGATTGAATTAGGGATTTAAAAAAAAAAGCCAAATAGAATATTTTACTTCGGTTTTC
The DNA here is from genome assembly GCA_905132765.1 of Moricandia arvensis. NCBI lineage: Eukaryota > Viridiplantae > Streptophyta > Magnoliopsida > Brassicales > Brassicaceae > Moricandia > Moricandia arvensis. Next base: position 78,120 of record CAJHQP010002631.1, read on the forward strand.
ATTTGTAAGAGCTGTGCTGAGAATGACGAACGTCAGATCACTAATTGTTTACGATGCGGGAAGCTTGATAGACACACATATCGTATTCAGATGTCCATCTTAATTAGCCCAACACAATTATATCAAATGAGTATTGGGCAAATTATGTATTTCAACTCAAAATATCTAAACTTTACAAATGTTCATAACCATATCATATTTAGTAAATACTTGAGTGTATATGTGTATTTTGAAAAACTAACACATCACCAATTTCCTTGCTAATTATTTATGTATTAATCTATTTTGTTTTCCTATTCATATTTTTTTAACTAATATGCTTTTTACAATTAAACCAGATAAATTATAGATTATAACCCCTCTTTGTCAACTTTTACGGTCAATGAAAACTACACAGTATCTCCCATTTGTTAACAAACATTAAAAATTCACGATCCCCTGAATGTGAATATTTAAAATAATTAAAAAATATAACTAAATTTTTATGTAAAATAAATAGTATTTTACATGCATATATAACATACTTATTTGCATCAAAATTTAATATATTTGAAGCCCATATTTTAAATTCGCAGATAATATTTGTACTTCAAAACAAAGCTCAAATTTTACTAACCCAAGAGTGGTGTCTCTCAGTGTCTCTCAATCCAATACGACATATTTCTTGACTTTATTTTAATTATAAATAGACAAGCCGATTCATTTCTCCCAAAAACCTAATCTGATTTTATTTGCTTTCTCGTCTCTTCAGCATCCAAATTTGGTAAGTTTTTCTTCTTTTCTTGTAATATCACATGAAAGTATGACTTCGTGATGTAGGTTCTAGACTTTATAGAGAATTGTAACAGAATAATTGTAAGATATTAGATGATCTACTTAATGATTTAGTTTTTGTTGAATGTGACAATGTCTTTAATATAAACAACAATCGTTTGTGTATATGTACTCTTTCAAGTTATCAATTTTTCTTTATTTCATATGTCATATTTATCTCTTTTAATCCTATTTTCTTTTATGATCAAGGTAAAATGGTAGAAAAGAGTGACTTGAAGTTGAAACGTCCATTGGAAGAGGACCATGGCTCAACCTATCAAGAAGGTTATAAGAAAGAAAGGATGAAAACTCAAGCTTGTTACAAGGCTATGCTCGTGACGATGAAGGAACAAGGTGACTCTAAAGATGAATTGCGTGATGCAAAGCTTTATGTGAAGTCCCTCACTGCCAAAATCGAGTTGCTTAATGACCTTATTAAAGAAGCTGAACTGAATTCTGAAAAGGTGAAAATTAAATCTGAACTACGCCTTGCCGAAGCAAAGGTAGCCGATGTGAAGGTGCCAGTGATCGATTGGTACAAGCTTGGGGAGTCAAACATGTATGACTAAACCCTCACTGATCTAAATCTCTTAAACTCGACTTTTATTTAGTTTTTTGTTTATTTAGTTTAAAACTCTGTTTGTGGTAAGTTTCTGGTTGTTTACAACCAGGATATTACTCATTATGTTATTGGAAACTAATTAACCCTAAATAGTTTTTTATTCATTGTCTTTGTTTAAAATTTGAATTTGGGGTTAGTCTATAATGAAATTGATCTTATAGGGAAAATATAAAGATTGCTGGGTTTAGTGTGAGTTTATGATTAAAATTTTATAAAATCATCTTCTTTAGAAATAATCATTGTTAAATGTTTAGATAAAAATCATTTATCCAATCTAAGGTTACGTTACCATGAGCATATATGACTGAGCATATATGACTGTTCTCTTCTATCATTTGATTGAAATGTGTACGTCAATAGCATTTAAGTCCTGCAAACTCAATGATGATAGCTGTTTATTAGTCCCTAAGTGTGTAATGATGATACCTTAAGAATCAATTCATATAAATGAAAGCACGACTATCAAACTAAACTCCTCAGCTTTCCAAGTCAAAATTAAAAGAAAAATAATGTATCCCATTAATTAAATAATTTATTTTTAATTTGTGTAAGCTTTCAAATCATGATGAATAGTTCATGTATTTTTTTTCCAAATAGTGGGTTCCTTCAATAAATTTCCGATACAAATTTTGGTTGGTAAGATTTGATGTTCAATACGACTCTTTAAATATTTCCTTTTTCAATTACACTGGTTATACGTATAATTTACATTTTAGTTATCATCTTCAAATGATGTCAAAGTTAGAATACAAAATATATTTTTCAAAAACGTTAATCAGAGAAGTCTATATCTGTTCTTTATAATATGATTCTTTCTCACCCAGTAGAGAAAATTAAAAGGATAGACCATAATCAAAAACGAACTTCATCGATAAGTTCATTTTAAACCCTCATATTATAGACCAACCAATAAATATTTTTCATTTCAAACTTTGTTATACACAGTCTTCCAAATCAGCTATTCATTTTAGTTTTCATTAGATACTATTATATTTTATTGCCAAAATATAATAGTACAGATTGATATAAAAGAACTTTAGTTTACTTAATATATAAAAAAATTTACGTCAATGATACTATAGTATCAGATACATATCTACATTGATACATTAACACTTATTTTTAACCTAATTTGTAAATCACACACTCCCGGAAATTGTATAAACACCATAGAAACTACATATCAAATAAAAATTGAAGGATTTAGTAAAATATCTATTGACAACTTAGAAGATTTAAATTCAATAGAAACAAATTGGATTATCCATGTGAAGATTAAAAACTTATGTAAAGAACATATCATTCACGAGGGTCCAACACTTAATATGGTGTTGATCAATGAAAGGGTATATGTAATTCAAAGTAATCTATACTTCTCTTCCATATATGGAATACAAATGATTGAATTCTGTTAAGGGGCTTAAAATTCAAGAAAAGGTGAGAAATAAATACATTCTTTGGTACGAGGCTTAAGTAATGGAAGGAACTTGGGTCGAGATTGAAGATTTTTGTCTTGTCGCAAAACATGTAGATGAAGAAGTTGACGGTTACAAACATTTTATTTTTCAGTTTTCCATTTCTTCTACTATCAAGAGAATCCAATTCATGGAATGTTAATTATTAACACTAGCTTTAAGTTTATTTTAATTCTGTTACATGTGCTCTAATATATTTTTTTTTGCTTTTTGAAGTAACAAGAAAATATATCAGTGGGAAAAGGTTGATAAATCATTCGTATATTAAATTTAAGAATTATCTAAGCTCATTAATTTTCTTAAATCATGTCATTTGTTAAATGTTTTAAACTAACTAACAAATTATATTATTTGATTTATGCAAAGATCTCTCTATTTTATTGGAAGATAATTATGTATCACTGAAATGTAATATTATTATATTTTTCTAAATCTTTCACATGTATCGTATTTATTATTATTATAATATATTGAATAATTATTGAAGTTTGTTATTAGGACTTTTATTATTTGTCGACCTGGAAATAATAATAACTTTGATTTATCGACCTAAATATATCGCATATATAGCAAGGGTATATAATAGGTCTTTTAGATGAAATAGGTTTTTCTTTAATTTGAGCCGGGTATTATGGAGGTGTAAAGCTCACTTCCAACCATAATGTATATGCTTAACCGCCATGGTTTCCTCATGCGAAATCCAAATCAGTTCCTATAAAAGCCATGAACTTGCATAAATAAACAAAGATTTGTAATATGTTTATCGGATTAGTACTAAAGAGTCAAAATAAATTACAACTAGATCTCTTAGAGTACCAGTGCAAAGAAAAAGAGCAAAATAATGTTGGTGTCAAA
>CAJHQP010002632.1:0-81881 GCA_905132765.1 Moricandia arvensis
ATGTCTTTCTTCTCTCCTAGTCTCTCGGCTGTGACCTTGACCAGTAGCTCTCCTTACTTCCTCTCTGAACTCTTTGCGGAGCTCATTGAGATTGGTCCTCATCATCTCGGTCATTGTTGCTACCATAGACTGATTCAGTTGAGCTGTCATGGCTTCCATGAGCAGTTGTTCTTCCGGACCAACTCGGCTTCTTCTTCAGTCTCGGTTCCTATGGATTCCTGCACCAAGGAAACACAATAACCTGTAAGTAGTTCATGGTAATCACGAGAAGAAAGAAGGAAAAACTCAACACCAACAAATTACTTGCTCGGCAAGGTGATTTATGCGGCTGACTTAAGCAAAAAAAAAACTAAGGCTTTCGCCTAAAAATCAAAAACAAAAGTGCACAAAACTCATCTAGAACCCTAAACAAAATCGAGCAGCCCTAAACAATCCTAGTTCTACTTTTGTTCAAGATGATTAAAAAGTTTTGCGGATGAAACATAGAGATTTAAAGAGTAAACGAGACTTCCCTAACCAAAGTTGCTCTGATACCACATGAAGCGACCCTAGGATGCTTCTTTGGTTTCTGGGAGGATAGATCCTTGCAAGACAGAATCAGGGACTCAAGTTCTTCAACTTTTTTGGATTGAATGGTGACACAAGAGGGATGAGAGAGCTCTTGATACTCCTAGATGATCAGCTCAGATATGACACACCAAGTAAACACCCTTAAGGCTCTGGATACTACACACCAGAAAGACAGTCGACAAACTTCTAGAGAGAGAGAGAGCCGTCAAGAGAGAACAAAATACATGATAATAGATTGCTTGAGTACAATAGGGTTTGCGGAAACCCTTAAATAAAAGAAACCAGAGAACAAGCTCTCTAGGGTTTCGAAAACATAACATGAAAACTATAGTTTAAAAGATAACATAAGTAAAAGATAAATGAACTTCTAGTAGTCTTGGGCCGAGATAGGGCCTAGGTGATTTGTAAGACAAGTCGTGGCCTCGTTAAAAACCTTCCTCCGGAAAACCTCGTGGGACAAAACCAAAAGCAAGGAAAAGAACACACAACAAAAGGAACCAAGTTAGTAACATTCAAGCTATCTCTACATCAAGCTGAGCTAGTGTTTAGGCAAGACATTTGGTGTGTGCTCTTTTCCTTGCTTTTGGTTTGCGCCACGAGGTTTTCTTAAGGAGAATGGTAACACACTCGGAAACACCCTTGGTTACATTCATATTGCTTATAGAATGCCTAAAACTCTTGATCAGATAGATACTCTAGGAGAATCACATAGATCATATGCTGCCACTAGTATATCAACTAAACCATTAGTTGTTGATTCTAGTGCCTCTCATCACATGATAAGTGAAACCAGTCTTATAAAGGATCTAGAACCGGCTTATGGTCATGTTATGATTGCAAATGGTGATAGAGTAGCTATATAACTTATTTGATAAAGAGTCTAGAGCTTTCTATATGCCCGAGTTTACTTTAAATCTCTTATCGGTCAAGAAATGCACTAATGATCTTCAATGCAATGTTATCTTTAGTCCTAATGATGTGAAGTTTCAGGATATTGAGAGCAGTAAGTTGATTGGGAAAGGAGTAACCAAGGGAGATCCTTATATGCTTGAAGACCTTACCCCTATTTCCAATTCTAGTTAGTCGTTTAGTTATGTTTCTACTTCAAATAATGATGCATTGTGGCATGCTAGATTAGGACATCCCCATGTTAGGGCTCTTAGCTTGATGTTACCCGGTGTCATGTTTAAAAATAATGAATGTGAAGCATGCATTTTGGGTAAACATTGTAAGACAGTCTTTAAGAAATCAAATACTATCTATGAGAAGTGCTTTGATCTTGTTCATCCTGATGTTTGGACTGCTCCTTGTTTATCTAAAGAGAACTATAAGTATTTTGTTACATTCATTGATGATAAATCTAAATACACCTGTGTAACACTCATTAAGATTAAGGATACGGGTGCTTGATGCATTTAAAAAATTTCAAACCTATGTTGCTAACCATTATAATGTCAAGATTAAGATTTTCAGATCAGATAATGGTGGGGAATACATGGGCCATGCTTGCAAAGATCATCTAGCTCAACATGGGATCCTTCATCAAACGAGTTCCCTTATACTCCACAACAAAATGGAGTGGCTGAGAGAAAGAACAGACACCAAATGGAAGTGGCACGGTCGATGATGTTTCAAACCAATGTTCCAAAGAGGTTTTGGAGTGATGCTGTAATGTCTGCTTGCTATCTTATCAACCGGATACCAACCAGAGTCTTAGAGGATCAGTCTCCATTTGAAGTCATGAACAAGGTCAAGCCTTCTTTGGATCATCTAAGGGTATTTGGGTGCCTGTGCTATGTGGTGGTGCTAGGAAAAATGAGGAACAAGTTGGAGCCTAAGAGTACTAAAGCAATGTTCATCGGTTATTCCACAAATCAAATGGGATACAAATGCTTTGATCCCTCAACAAGGAAGCTGTTAGTATCTCGGGATGTCAAGTTTCTAGAGTCAAGGGGATACTATGAAGAAAAGAGTTGGGAAGATCTTAAGGATCTAGCTCAACCATCTGATAAGGCTGCGAACCTTAGGGTGATCATGGAAGGACTTGGGATCAATCTGACCCAGGATCAGCAAAGTGTGCCTAAACCGCATGAAACTGAAGAACCATCCCACCTTGATCATGAGGGGGGATATGAACCAGGGGAAGATGGTATACAAGAAAATGCTCCAAGTCCTAATCAAGGGGTGATGGAACATGAGGAAGCAAATGAGGTTCCTGAACCAGAAAGTCAAGAGGAGCATGAGGAAGTTGTTGAGGAGGTACAAGTCCTATTAAGGAGAAGTACCAGAATAAGAAGACATCCATCTAATTGGGTAAATACCAGGGCATACTACAATTCTCAAGCCGTTGCTCATCCTAGTCAAGATGTATGTACTTTTGCCGAGTTTCCTAAGGAGCATTGTGCCTTCATCATCAGTCTGGATGAAAGTCAAGTTCCAAGATCGTATGAGGAAGCTGTGGAGGATAAAGAATGGAAGAAATCTGTAGATGATGAAGCAGGTGCTATGATAAAGATTGGGACTTGGTATGAGAGTGAGCTTCCAAAAGGGAAGAAGGCTGTTACTAGTAAATGGATCTTTACCATCAAGTATCTACCAAATGGGAAGATAGAAACGAAGAAAACCAGACTTGTTGCAAGGGGTTTCACCCAAACCTATGGAGAGGATTATGTTGACACCTTTGCTCCCGTGGCAAAGCTCCATACTATTCGGATTGTCCTCTCCATTGCAACCAACTTGGGTTGGAACCTATGGCAAATGGATGTGAAGAATGCTTTCTTGAAAGGAGAATTGGAAGAAGAAGTGTATATGTGTCCTCCTCCGGGTCTTGAGAGTCTAGTAAAACCAGGGAATGTTCTGAGGTTAAGAAAGGTTATCTATGGGTTGAAGCACTCTCCAAGAGCCTGGTACCACAAGTTGAGCACTACCCTGAATGGCCGAGACTTCAACAAATCCGAGCTTGATCACACCCTATTCACCCTTGCCTCTACGTCAGGTGTCATTGTTCTCCTAATCTATGTTGATGATATCATCATAACTGGGAGTGACAAGGAAGGTATTAAAAATACTAAGGATTATCTTAAATCTGTTTTTTTTTGAGATTAAAGTCTTGGGAGAAATGAAGTACTTCCTTGGAATTGAGATTTGTTGATCCAAGGAAGGGTTGTTCATGTCCCAAAGGAAGTATACTCTTGATCTTTTGAAAGATGCAGGTAAACTTGGAGGGAAGACAGCAAGGATGCCCATGGAGAATGGGTATAAGGTTCCACGTGAGGGGGAGATAGAGGATAGCAAACCATTTCATGATGCCAAGCTTTACAGAAAGCCAGTGGGTAAGCTAATATACTTAACCATCACACGTCCTGATATTTGTTTTGTTGTGAACCAGGTGAGCCAACACATGCAAATCCCAAAGGAGCACCACTGGAACATGGTGGAACGGATCCTTAGTTATCTGAATGGTTCACCTGGCCAAGGAGTATGGATGGGATGCAACAACAACACTGAAGTGGTTGGTTACTGTGATGCGGATTGGGCTGGTGATAGAGCAGATAGGAAGTCTACTACGGGCTACTGCACATTCATTGGAGGGAACCTAGTTACATGGAAGAGCAAGAAGCAAAAGGTGGTGTCTTTCTCTAGTGCTGAAGCCGAGTATAGAGCAATGCTGAAGTTGACAAATGAGCTTGTCTGGATTAAAGGCATCCTAAAGCACCTTGGTATTGAGCAGTCCACTCCAATGATAATGCATTGTGACAACTAAGCAGCCATCCACATAGCCACGAACTCGGTATTCCACGAGAGGACCAAGCACATTGAGGTTGATTGTCACAAGGTGAGGCAGATGATTGGGTTAGGAGTCATCTTACCTTGCTACACCAAAAGTGAGGACCAGCTTGATGATGTATTCACTAAGGCAGCTAGACAAAAGACAATGGAGTCCATCCATGGCCGGTTGGGACTCATTGATCTAACCCAACTTAGTTAATCCCCTGCTATGGTGTCTTTACTCTTTTTCCCTCATCAAGGTTTTATCCCAAAAGGGTTTTCCTTGGTGAGGTTTTTAATGAGGAAGACCTCATAGCCTTCCAAGCTCGACTTGTTCCACATGGTCAAGCTTGAGGGGGAGTGTTGAGTTGAGGTATTCTGAAAAGTTAAAATAATGGAGGAGTATTGGGTTAAGAGGAATGAGGAGAAGATAAAGGATTGGGGAGGTTTTGTGTCGACCATGTCCGTACAGGCCGTACAGATCATGGTCGAACCAAAACACTCAACCAAAGGTAAAACTGCATTCGGGTAAAACAGGAAGTAACCAGGGACGCTTACTGTGCCTTCACTTGATCTATCCGGTAAAAAGCAATGTGGATAAGGCACGGACAGGCTGGAAAGTGATCAGCATCTTCCCAAAGATGCTGATGCTCTTCTTGTGGCTCTCCTTGGTCGACCGTTTGAAATAAGCGCGCCTAGTCTCTTCTATCCACATATTTTCTCTTCCTTGCTTTTATGAAAACCCTTGTAGCTCCTCTATATATTAATCTCGTCGAGTATCAATAAGAATCAATCAGTTCTCTTCTTTATTTTCTCTCTTAGCGAAATGGCTTTCCACACAAATCTGTTCTTAATCTCTCTATTCTCTTAGTTTCTCTTTGATTATGTCTATACAAACACCTCTATTCTCTTATTCTCTAAAGATTTCAAGGATATTGTGATGCTGATTGGGCTGGAGACAGGGTTGATAGGAAATCAACAACTGGTTATTGCACCTTCATTGGAGGAAATTTGGTTACATGGACGAGAAAGAAGCAGAAGGTGGTATCATGCTCAAGTGCTGAGGCAGAATACATGTATATGAGGAAGCTAACAAGTGAACTTATATGGATCAAGGGATTTCTAAAGGACCTGAGTATAGAGATCACCTCACCCATGACAATGCATTGTGATAACCAGGCGGCTATCCATATTGCATCCAACTCAGTGTTCCATGAGAGGAACAAACATATAGAAGTGGATTGCCACAAAGTGAGACAAGCAGCAGAGTAGCAAGTTATTCTACCATGCTATACTAGAAGTGAAGATCAACTGGCTAATATATTCACTAAGGCAGCCAGCAGCAGGGTTTGTGAGTTAATTCATCCGAAGCTTGGACTCATAGACCTCACATGTCACTGATCTCTCCTCCATGGAGTGTTCTACTCTTTTTCCTTGCTTGGTTTTTATCCCAAGAGGTTTTGCCAAGTAAGGTTTTAATGAAGGAATGCTTCATGGTTTCCAAGCTTGACCATTCCCTATGGTCAAGCTTGAGGGGAAGTATTGACATGAAGAAATAAAAGAGACAAGAAAGATGAAGAGATGATTCTGATGGTTGAAGAAGCAAGTGATCGAGAAACCAACAAAATCAAATTTGGTGCAGCTGAATTCTTCTCAATCAATATGATCTTGTTCCTTTAACTCTTCAACTCTCCTCCAGGCTCAAATACAACATGCTTCAAGCCCAATTCGTGTCTTGAAACCTCCATAGCTCTGATCTTGTTCCAAACAAAAGGACTGATCAGAAAAGTACCCAAGAACGCCTTTTGGACATCACATGAGTCAAAGTCAATCATCTGCTCCAATCCACTCTCTGGTTGTGGTTTCTGGTCTGCCTCCTCTTCTATCACATCCTGTTTGAAAAGAACCAAGTCGTTCAATACTGGTTGATCATCCTTCTGAATAACAGGTGATGATACTTCGGCTTGATCTTCTTGAAAAGGTCCAGCTGATTCCGGTTCTGCCACTTTGAGTTCTGAGACAGAAGTAACTGGTTCTTGGTTCTGTGCTTCTATAGCTGGACGTGTTGTGTTGGACCATTTCAATTGATTCTCCACATCCAACATTACTTGTAACAACTCCTTTTTATTATCCTCACTGAATCATGAATGTTTAACTGTTTTCTCTTTGCTGTAACAGGTTATTTCCTTGCTAGATGTGACTTTGATGTGATCATGGACCAGCTTACCAAAGAGTGTAAAGAGATCTTAGACAAGCCACCTGATGCTACCATATACCAGCAGCCTGGTGATGATGCTTTGACCATTCCAGAAGGTCCCATGACCCGTTCCAGAGCCAAGAAACTCAAAGAGACCATTGGAGGATTACTCACTTCATATCCACAACAAGAAGAAAGTCTTGGACACGGTTTGATGGTCCGAGATATCTTGATCACCATTCAAGCAATCTCTACATCAAGCTGAGCTAGTGTTTAGGCAAGACATTTGGTGTGTTCTCTTTTCCTTGCTTTTGGTTTTGTCCCACGAGGTTTTCTAGAGGAAGGTTTTTAATGAGGCTACGACTTGTTTTTCAAATCACCTAGGCCTATCTCGGACCAAGACTACTTGAACACTATCTATTTTATCTTATGTTATTTTAAGAGTATAGTTTTTATGTTATATTTTCCGAAACCCTAGAGCATGTTCTTTGGTTTCTTTATTTAAGGTTTTCCGCAAACTCTTGAGAACCCAAGCAATCTAATATCAAAGTCTTTTGTTCTTCTTGATGGCTCTCTCTCTAGTTGTCGAGTGTTCTTCTGGTGTGTAATATCCAGAGCATTAAGGGTGTCTATCTCGGTGTGTCATATCTGAACTAGTCATCTAGGAGTATCAAGAGATCTCTCATCCCTCTTGTGTCACCATTCAGTCCACAGCCTTGAAGAACTTTAGTCTCTGATTCGTTCTTGCAAGGATCTATCCTCCCATCAACCAAAGAAGCATCCTAGGAGTGTGTCATATGGTATCAGAGCTGCTTTGGTTAGGGAAGTCTCGTTTCTCTTGAAATTTGTTTGATTCAGCCGTCATACTTCTTTATCAACTTGAATAAAAGTAGAACTAGAGATTGTCTTAGGGCTGCTCGTGTGCATTGTGTTTTAGCTGAAATTTTGTTACTTTCCTTTTTTGGATTAGAGCGAAAACCCTAGTATATCTTGTTTAACCTAGCCGCATAAAGTTATTCCTTGCCGAGTAAGTATTGTTTTGTGTCAAATTTTTTTTGTTCCTTCTCATGAATTACCTTGAACTACTAACTTGTGTTTGTGTTTCGTTGGTGTAGGTACCGATGGGAACCGAAACTGAAGAAGAAGCCGAGTTGGTCCGGAAGAACAAGTTACTAATGGAAGCCATGACTTCTCAACTGAACCAATCCATGCTAGGAACGATGACTGAGATGATGAAGACCAGTCTCAATGAGCTCCGTAAAGAGTTCAGAGAGGAAGTAAGGCGAGCAACTGGTCAAGGCCATAGTCGTGAGGCTAGAAGAGAAGAAGGACGTAAGCCAACTCGACAAGACCATTCTGGATCTGAAGAAACTGATATCTATTATGAGCACATCAGTTCCTCATCAAGACAAAGCCAAAGGAGGCAGAGACGTGGACAAGAAGGAAGGATAAATCAGAGACATGATCTTGCTGGTTTAAAGATCAAGATACCTCCATTCCATGGAAAAGCTGATCCGGATGCCTACCTTGAATGGGAGAAGAAGATTGAGCTGGTCATTCAGCGTAAGCAGTACACAAATCAAAGGAAGATCCAGATAGCTGCTACTGAGTTCTACGACTATGCTCTAAGCTGGTGGGATCAGTATGTTACTAACAGAAGAAGGAATGGTGAGGAACCCGTTGAAACATGGCCAGAGATGAAATCTATCATGCGCAAGAGGTTTGTTCAAAGTCATTATCATAGAGACTTGCATCACAGGCTCAGAAAACTCACTCAAGGTTCAAGATCAGTAGAAGAATATTACCAGGAGATGGAGTTACTCATGCTGAGGGCTAGTATATCAGAAGATAGAGAAGCCACAATGTCAAGGTTTCTGTGTGATCTAAACCGTGAGATACAAGAAAATGTAGAGATGCAGCATTACGTGGAGCTAGAGGAGATGCTACATAAGGCTATTCTGGTGGAACAACAAATCAAAAGGAAGGGGCATCCGAGGTCTGGTCATGGCACTGCAAGGTTTCATAGCTCTAAAGAGGAGAAACCAAGCTATTCCAAGGAAACAAAGCCATATCAAAGAGAAGGCAAACCCTACGCGAGGGAAGAAACCAAACCGAGTAGCATCCTTGACAAGGGCAAAGACAAGGCAGAGGCTTCTAGTTCCAGAGCTCGAGATGTCAAGTGTTTCAAGTGCCAAGGACGAGGTCACTATTCTAATGAGTGTACCAACAAGAGGGTCATGATTCTTGTAGAAGATGGTGAGTATGTTTCAGAAGATGAAAGCACCGAATCTGACCAAGAAGAAACTGAGGAATAATAGGAAGAAGGACCAGTCCAAGGAAAGGTTTTAGTAGCAAGGAGACTCCTAAGCCTGCAAACAAAAAACCGAAGAGCTAAAGCAACGTGAGAACCTGTTCTATACAAGGTGCTTGGTCAAAGGAAAGGTTTGCAGCCTTATAGTTGATGGAGGTAGTTGTGTGAATGCTGCTAGTGAGACAATGGTAAAGAAGTTGGGTTTGAAGGTTCAGAAGCACCCAAAACCTTACCGGCTACAATGGCTTAATGAAGAAGGCACCATGAGGGTCTCTAATCAAGTTCAATTCCCCTTAGCCATAGGACGATATGAAGATGAGGTCTTGTGTGATGTCCTACCTATGGAAGCTGGTCACATACTTATTGGGAGGCCTTGGCAATCTGATCGCCGAGTCATACATGATGGTTTCACCAACAAGCATTCATTTGAGTTCAAGGGCAGCAAGACTGTCCTGGTTCCATTGACCCCTAAGGAAGTTCAGCATGATCAGATTCAGCTCCAAAAGAAGAAGGAGATAGATCTCAAACTGACAGGAACTAAGCAACAAAACTTCTATGCAAACATGGGTGATATCAAAAGAACTCTCTACTCTAAACAACCGACTATCTTAATTGTTTTCAAAAAAAATCTTTTGAACTTAACAGATCCTACAACGGTGTATCCGAGTGAAATGGTTTCTCTTTTGCAGGAGTTTCAAGATGTATTTCCAGAGGACAACCCCATTGGTTTACCTCCCTTGCGTGGGATTGAGCATCAGATAGAGTTTGTTCCAGGATCTACTCTTCCAAACCGACCAGATGACAGAACCAATCCGGTTGAGACAAAGGAGTTGCAAAGACAAGTAGAGGAACTCATGGAGAAGGACCATATCCGAGAGAGCTTGAGTCCATGTGCTGTACCAGTGCTCCTTGTGCCTAAAAAGGATGGTACTTGGCGCATGTGTGTTGATTGTAGAGCAATCAACAACATCATAGTGAAGTATCGCAATCCTATCCCTAGATTAGATGATATGCTTGATGAATTACATGGTTCTTGCATCTTCTCTAAGATATATTTGAAAAGTGGTTATCATCAGATTAGGATGAAAGAAGGAGATGAATGGAAAATTGTATTTAAGACTAAGCATGGTTTGTTATGAGTGGTTAGTTATGCCATTTGGATTGACAAATGCACCTAGTACATTCATGAGATTGATGAATCATGTTCTTAGATCATTCATAGGCATCATTGTTGTGGTATACTTTGATGACATATTAGTATATAGCAAGAACTTTGAGGATCATATAGGAATCATAGGAATGTTCTTAATGTGTTAAGAAATGAGAAACTCTTTGCCAACTTGAAGAAGTGTACTTTTTGCACAGATAACTTGCCAAGCCCAACCACAATAGGAGAAGTGAGGAGTTTCCATGGGCTTGTTGGGTTTTACAGGCGTTTTGTGAGGGAATTTAGGACCATTGCAGGTACATTGACTGAAGTAATCAAGAAAGATGTAGGATTCAAATGGGGAGAAGCACAAGAAGCCGCATTCCAAACCCTTAAAGAGAAGCTTACTCAATCACCTCTCTTAATGCTTCTTGACTTTACTAAAACCTTTGAAATTGAATGTGATGCCTCAGGAATTGGAATTTGTGCTGTGTTGATGGAGGATAGGAAACCCATCGCCTAATTGAGTGAGAAGCTTGGAGGAGCCACTCTCAACTATGCCTGAAAGTTTGATATAAATAGAGTGTAGAAGACGAGAATAAGAGACTGAGAGAGAGATTTAGACTAAAGAAGAAGAGACTCGACGAGAGAGATTTGAAACCATTGAGAGAGACTAAGAGAAGAGACTAAAGATTTTCGTTGATTAATGATGAACCAGAGTTTAAAAATATATAGAGGAAGGAAGATAAGCTTTACAACGGATATATGATAAGGTTTAGGATAAGCTTATCCAGAAAGCATGTGTAGTCAAAGGTTTAGGCGCGCCCATTTGAAATCTTGTGGCCGAGAAGTTTCACACGAAAGAAACCTTGGCATCTTGACCAGATGCTCTTCCAGGCTTGATCCAGCCTGTCAACATGCATCCCTTATCCCTTCAGTCAATCTTGATCCGCTTGGTAACTAGTAAGAGTAACTCTTGGTCGAGTTACTATTACCCGGGTAACTTCTTGTCCAAGGTAACTTGCCTCGCCCATGTGTACGGCCTGTACGGCCTGGTTGTACGGACTTGTACGGACAGACCCAAATCCTTTCCTTTCCTCTTTATATACCTTCCTCTATCATTTCATAACCTCTGTTCAACACTCCCCCCAAGCTTTACCATGTGGAACAAGTCAAGCTTGGAATGCCATGTGATCTTCCTCATTAAAAACCTTGTTAAAGAAAACCCTCCTTAGGGATAAAACCTCAACAAGGAAAAGAGTAAAGACCCCATGGCGAGGGGATTAGTTCTTACTGGTAAGATCCATGAGTCCAAGTCTAGTGTGAATGGACTCAATCGTCTTCTGCCTAGCTGCTTTGGTAAACACATCAGCTAGCTGATCTTCACTTCGGGTGTAGCATGGTAAGATGTCTCCGAATACTATCATTTGCCTCACCTTGTGGCAATCAACCTCAATATGCTTTGTCCTCTCATGGAAAACTGAGTTGGAGGCAATGTGTATAGCTGCTTGGTTGTCACAGTGCATGGTCATGGGTGTTCCTTGATCAATCCCAAAGTGCTTCAGTATACCCTTGATCTTAATCAACTCATTTGTAAGCTTCGACATGGCTCTATACTCGGCTTCAGCACTGGAACAGGACACCACCTTTTGCTTCTTACTCTTCCAGGTAACAAGGTTTCCACCAATGAATGTGCAATAACCAGTGGTAGACTTCCTATCCATCCTATCCCCAGCCCAATCCGCATCACAATATCCAACCACTTTTGTGCTCTCATTGCACCCCATCCAAACTCCTTGACTTGATGTTCCATTCAGGTACATGAGTAGCCGGTTCACCATATTCCAGTGATGCTCCTTAGGTCCTTGCATGTGTTGGCTAACCTGATTCACAGCAAAATATATATCAGGTCTTGTGATTGTCAAATAGACTAACTTACCAACAAGCTTTCTATAAAGCTTGGCATCTTGAAAGAGTGGGCTGTCTTCTATCTCCCCCTCTCGTGGTACTATATATCCTTCTTCCAAGGGCGTCTTGGCTGTCTTCCCTTCTGGTACACCTGCATCTTTCAAAAGATCAAGTTTATACTTTCTTTGGGATAGAAATAAACCTTCCTTGGATCTACACAACTCTATTACAAGAACGTATTTAATCTCTCCCAAATCTTTAATTTCAAACACAGATTTCAAGTATTCTTTGGTAGCTTGTATACCTTCCTTGTCACTTCCAGTAATGATGATATCATCAACATATACTAGAAGGACAATGATACCTGAGGGAGATGTGAGAGTAAAGAGGGTATGGTCGAGCTCGGATCTCTTGAAGCCTCTCCCATTCATGGTAGTACTCAGTTTGTTGTACCAGGCTCTTGGTGATTGCTTAAGACCATATATAGCCTTCTTCAGCCTTAGGACATTCGCTTCCCTTACCAAGTGTTCAAGACCCGGTGGTGGATACATATACACCTCATCTTCAAGCTCCCCTTGAAGAAAAGCGTTCTTCACATCCATTTGCCATAGCCCCCATCTTAGATTAACCGCAACTGACAATACTATTCTGATGGTATGAAGCTTTGCAATTGGAGCAAAGGTGTCTAAGTAATCTTCACCATATGTTTGAGTGAAACCCCTTGCAACAAGTCTGGTTTTCTTCCTGTCTATCTTCCCATTTACAAGTCTGATCATGGCATTTGCTTCAGCACCAACTGACTCCTTCCATTCCTTATCCTTCATAGCTTCATCATAAGACTTTGGGATGTAACTTTGATCTAGGTTAACCATCAGCACACAATGATCTTCAGGGTAGTGGGCAAAAGAGCAAGAAACTCGAGATGGATGTTCCACTGCTTGAGCATTGTAGTACACTCTGGTGTTAACCCAATTGTCTGGAGGGTTTCTGATCCTAGTGCTTCTCCTTAGTTGCTGCTCTTGTTGTTCAACTGCCGGCTCTTGATCTTGTCCCTCTTCCTCATTCACTGGCCCTGGTCCTTTTTCTTGCTCTTGTTGCTCCACACTTTGATCATGAGAACCTGATTGTTCTCCTTCTTCTTGAGTATTTCCTTCAGGTTCATTTCCCCCCTCATGGTCGAAGTGGGGAGGCTGATCTTCTTCATTTGTGTTGGGGGGACCTTGAGGTTGTCCTCCTCCATTCTTTGGATCTTGAGAGAGATTAATCCCAAGACTCTCCAGTATGATCCTTAAGTTTGCCGCCTTATCTGATGCAAGATCTTTCAACTCTGCTTGGTTCTTCTCCTCATAATACCCTCTTTTTTCAATAAACTTCACTTCCCTTGACACCAGCACCCTCCTTGTAACCGGATCATAGCACTTGTACCCTTTTTGGGTTGGTGAATACCCTATGAACATCCCCTTGGTACTCTTTGCATCCAGCTTGTTTCTCAACTCTCCTGGTCTTAACACAAAGCATAGACAACCAAAGACTCGAAGGTGATCCAAGGTTGGTCTATACTTTTTTAAGACCTCAAATGGTGACTTGTCTTCAAGGATACAGGTTGGTGTTCTGTTGATCAAGTAACAAGCTGTAGACACTGCATCACTCCAGAACCTCTTTGGGACATTGGCCTGGAACATCATCGACCTTGCAACCTCCATGAGGTGTCTGTTCTTTCTCTCGGCCACTCCATTTTGTTGAGGTGTGTAAGCACAGCTTGTCTGATGAAGGATTCCATGTTGAGATAGGTGTTGCTTGAATGCTTGGCTGGTGTATTCCCCTCCATTATCTGATCTAAAAGTTTTCAACTTGGCATTAAACTGGTTAGTCACATAGTTTTGAAAATTTCTAAATGCATCAAGCACCCTATCCTTAGATGGAATCAAGGTTATCCAGGTGTATTTAGACTTCTCATCTATGAATGTTACAAAATATATGTGATTCTCTCTAGATAAGCAAGGTGCAGTCCAAACATCAGAGTGAATCAAATCAAAACAATGCTCATAGATGGTTGATGATTTATGAAACACGGTCTTACTATGCTTGCCTAAAATACAAGCTTCACAATCATTATTCTCAAACATAACACCTGGAACCATTAAGTTTAAAGCTCTAACATGAGGGTGTCCTAGTCTAGCATGCCATGAAGCATTCTTATTCAAAACAGGAGCAGAAACAGAAGTAAACGAGCATCTATGATTAGGCACAAAACTAAGCTCTTCAAGCATATAAAGATCTCCTTTGGTTACTCCTTCCCCAATCAATCGGCTGCTCTCAATATCCTGAAACTTCACATAATTAGGGCTGAATATAACATTGCAATGCATATCAGTGGTACATTTCTTGACAGAGAGTAAATTTGAAGTAAAGTCAGACATGTAAAAGGCTATAGATTCTTTGTTAAACAATTTCAGCTTGCCTACACCTCTTATTGGTATCCTATCTCCATTTGCTATCATTACATGATGTAATAATGGACCAGCCAACTAATGGAAATGATGAGCTGATGGACAAACCAATTGAAGAAGATGCATTGTCCATTCCAGAAGGGCCTATGACTCGTTCTAGATCAAAGAAGCTCAAGGAAGCTATTGGAGGATTACTTAAGATGTCACTCATACAAGAAGATTGTCTTGGCCGAAGCTTACTCAACCAAGACACCCTCACCACCATTCAAGCTACTCTTTTACCAAGGTGATCATCAACTAGGCAAGCAACCTAAGTGTTCTCTTTTTCCCTACCTTTGGTTTTGTCCCAATGGCTTTTCTAAAGTTAGGTTTTTAACGAGGCCTTAGTTTGCTTCACAAATCACCTAGTTGATGTATCTTAGGATATGCATGATATGTATGCATATTAGGACCGACCACATTTCTATCTTAGGTTAACTCTTAGACAATGGTTTTTTTTTCATTATGTTCTCAAAACCTAAAGTAGCATGTTCCTTGGTTTCCATTTAAACTCTTGCAAACCTCATTCTAAGGCACGCAATCTTTTATTCTAAAACTTTTGTATTCTCTCTTTCTCTCTGATCTTTGTCGAGTGCAAGAGCTTGCTGGTGAGTCATATCCGGCGACTAAGGGTTCTAGTTTGGTGTGTCAAATCCGATCTATTGCCTAGGAGTATCCAAGGAGATCATCCACACCTCTTTGTGTTACCAATCGATCCACAAACCTTGGTAAACTTGAGTCTTTTGATTTGTTTAGGCAAGGATCTATCCCAAACAATCCAGAGAAGCATCCTAGGAACGTGTTATTACATGTCCATTAGCCGGTTCTATATCTCTAATAAGACTAGTATCACTAATCATATGATGAGATGCACCAGAATCTACTATCAATAGTTTAGACATGTTATGAGCAGTATGAGAATGACCAATCATCCTAGAATCAGTGTGAAAGCTATCCGGGTGTTAAACAATACTAGCAACCCTATATGCACCCAATGAATACCCTTTGACATTACCAAGAGTGTTACCATTATCCTTGAGCATTTTGATGAGAGCATCCATCTCAGATCGGCGGATGAACTCATTGCTCATTGAGGCGTGGCTGATGGGCAGTGTAGGTCACCAGGGCCTTGCTCTCACCACTTTCACGACCTTCTGTCTCATTTGCCTTGGTTGAAGTCCCAGAACCTGATTGATCACCCATTCCATAGGTCACATTGGCTCTTCCTTCCCTCTCCTTCATGAACTTGGCCGGCTTGAGGTGAGGATGGAGAATCCAGCATTGACTCTTCTTATGACCATGCCTCTTGCAATGATCACAATTTCCATTGAACCTTTTGTCTTCAAAGTTCCCAGCAACCCTCCTATCTTCATACTTATGGACCCTGTTAGCTTGAGGCACCTCGGCTTGGTTGGAAAGAGTGAGCTCTCCCTTTCCTCCAAATAACCCCAAGGACCCTTGTTCCTTCTGGATTTGAGCACAAACTTCTTCAAGGGTGAGGAGCTTCTCAGATTTAAGGATATGTTTGATCAGATCATTGTAGGTAGTGTTGAGTGTGAGCAAGAGCCCAAAGACCTTGTCTTGCTCACACCTCTCATTCAACTCATCTGGATCCGTGGTGCTAGGCCTTACCATCTCAAGCTCTGGCCACAAAGCCAAGAACTTACCCAAATGCTTAGTGAACTCCATGTCTTCTTGAGCGAGGTTGTTGATAGCCCTCTTGATCTCAAACACTCGTGTGAGGTTTGAGATGTTTCCGTACACCTTTTGGAGTGTATCCCATAGATCTTTAGCCTCCTCACGGTAGCTTAGGCCTCCAATATTGACAAACCACCACTAGTTTGTCACCTTCCTAAGTAATGAGCTTCAGAGCTTCGTCTTCAAGGACATGGTTCCAAAGGCCCTTACTTCCAACGGCTGTCTTCACCACACGAGACCAAAGAAGGTAGTTTCTACCTTTGAGAGTAACCGAAATGACAGTAGTCTTCATATTCTCCATTTCAAATCAAAAGAGTGAAACTTGCACTTTATGAACAGAAAGGTTTAAACTTTGAACGAAAATGGATCAAATGAACCCAGATTCAAGTGAACCTGGCTCTGATACCATGAAAGTTGGATAGAAATAGAGTGTAGAAGACGAGAATAAGATACTGAGAGAGAGATTTAGACTAATGAAGAAGAGACTCGACGAGAGAGATTTGAAACCATTGAGAGAGACTAAGACAAGAGACTAAAGATTTTCGTTAATTAATGATGAACCAGAGTTTACAAATATATAGAGGAAGGAAGAGAAGCTTTACAACGGATAGATGATAAGGTTTAGGAAAAGCTTATCCAGAAAGCATGTGTAGTCAAAGGTTTAGGCGCGCCCATTTGAAATCTTGTGGCCGAGAAGCTTCACACGAAAGATACCTTTGGCATCTTGACCAGATGCTCTTCCAGGCTTGATCCAGCCTGTCAACGCACGTCCCTTATCCCTTCAGTCAAGCTTGATTCGATTGGTAACTAGTAGGAGTAACTCTTGGTCGAGTTACTCTTACCCGGGTAACTTCTTGTCCAAGGTAACTTGCCTCGCCCATGTGTACGGCCTGTACAGCCTGGTTGTACGGACTTGTACGGACAGACCCAAATCCTTTCCTTTCCTCTTTATAAGCCTTCCTCTATCATTTCATAACCTCTGTTCAACACCACCTATGACAAAGAACTCTATGCTTTGGTGAGGGCCTTGCAAGCATAGCAACATTACTTGAGGCCCAAGGAGTTTGTCATCACATTGATCATGAGTCCCTAAAGTATCTCAAAGGGCAGAGTAAGCTTAATAAGAGACACACAAGATGGGTTGAGTTCATTGAGACATTTCCATACGTGATCAAATACAAACAAGGTAAGGAGAACATAGGTGCTGATGCATTATCTCGGAGGTATGTTCTCTTGACCACTCTTGATGCTAAGCTACTAGGTTTTGGGCAGATTAAAGACATGTATGAGACTGACCTTGATTTTAAAGAAGCTTATGTGTCTTGTGAAAAATTTGCTGCAGAGCACTACTTTAGGCAAGATGGATTCTTGTTCTATGATAACAGATTGTGTGTGCCTAATTGTTCTCTACGAGATCTCTTGGTTAGGGAATCCCATAAGGGCAGTCTAATGGGACATTTTGGAATGCCAAGACTCTTAAAGTTTTGCAGGATCACTTCTATTGGCCACACATGAAAAGTGATGTTGAGAGAATCTGTGGAAGGTGTGCTACTTGCAAGCATGCTAAGTCCCAAGTCCAGTCTCATGGTTTGTACACTCCTTTACCAATTCCACACCATTCTTGGAATGACATATCCATGGATTTCATTGTTGGATTTCCTAGGACTAGAAAGGACTCCATATTTGTTGTTGTTGATAGGTTCTCTAACATGGCACATTTCATAGCTTGTCATAATACTGATGATGCATTGCATGTTGCTAACTTGTTCTTTAAAGAGGTTTTCGTTTACATGGCATGCCTAGGACTATAGTTTCTGATAGGGATACTAAGTTTCTTAGTTACTTTTGGAAGACTTTTTGGTCTAAGCTAGGCACTAAGTTGTTGTTTTCTACTACATGTCATCCGCAAACTGATGGACAAACTGAGGTAGTTAATAGGACTCTAGAAACACTCCTGTGTGCATTCATCAAAAAGAACTTGAAAACTTGGGAAGATTACTTACCTCATTGTGAATTTGCATACAATCATGCCATGCATTCTGCTTCTAAGTATTCTCCTTTTGAAATTGTTTATGGGTTCAATCCCACCTCTCCTTTGGATCTAATGCCATTACCTGAGTGTGAAAGGGTTAGTTTGGACGGTAAGAAGAAAGCTGAGATGGTCCAGCAAATCCATGAGAAGGCTAGACAAAACATTGAACAGAAAACTAAGTACTATGAGAAGAAAGCCAACAAGGGAAGGCATGTGCAGCTCTTTGAAGTTGGTGACAAGGTTTGGCTTCACCTAAGGAAAGATAGGTTCCCCAACGAGAGGAAGTCCAAGCTGATTCCAAGAATTGATGGACCCTTCGAAATCATCCACAAGATCAATGACAATGACTATATACTTGATCTCCAAGGTAAGTATGATGTGTCTAATAGCTTCAATGTTACTGACTTGGTTCCTTTTGTTGTTGATGAACCAGATTTGAGGACAAATCCTTTTCAAGAGGGAGAGGATGATGTGATCATGGACCAGCTTACCAAAGAGGGTAAAGAGACCTTAGACGAGCCACATGATGCCACAATGCACCAGCAGCCTGGTGATGATGCTTTGACCATTCCAAAAGGTCCCATGACCCGTTCCAGAGCCAAGAAACTCAAGAAGATTGTTGTAGGATTACTCACTTCACATCCACAATGAGAAGAAAGTCTTGGACAAGGTTTCATGGTCCGAGATATCTTGATCGCCATTCAAGCTATCTCTACATCAAGCTGAGCTAGTGTTTAGGTAAGATATTTGGTGTGTGCTCTTTTCCTTGCTTTTGGTTTTGTCCCACGAGGTTTTCCAGAGGAAGGTTTTTAACGAGGCCATGACTTGTCTTACAAATCACCTAGGCCCTATCTCTGCCCAAAACTACTAGAAGACTATCCATTTTATCTTATGTTATTTTTAAGACTATAGTTTTATGTTATACTTGCCGAAACCCTAGAGCTTGTTCTTTGGTTTCTTTTATTTAAGGGTTTCCGCAAACCCTATTGTACTCAAGCAATCTATTATCTAGTCTTTTATTCCCTTGCCGGCTCTCTCATTAAAATCTTGTCGAGTGTCTTATGGTGTGTAATATCCAGAGCTTTAAGGGTGTCTATCTTGGTGTATCATATCCGAGTTAGTCATCTAGGAGTATCAAGAGTTCTCTCATCCCTCTTGTGTCACCATTCAATCCACAACCTTGAAGAACTTGAGTCTCTGATTCGTTCTTGCAAGGATCTATCCTCCCATCAACCAAAGAAGCATCCTAGGCTTGTGTCAGTTGTCGTGTACTTTGATGACATCTTAGTATATAGCAAGAACTTTGAGGATCATATAGAACATCTTAGGGCTGTTCTTAATGTATTGAGGAATGAGAAACTCTTTGCCAACTTGAAGAAGTGCACTTTTTGCACAGATAACTTGGTCTTTCTAGGCTTTGTTGTGAGTGCAGATGGAGTTAAGGTGGACGAGCAAAAGATCAAAGCCATCATGGACTGGCCAACCCAACCACAGTAGGAGAAGTGAGAAGTTTCCATGGGCTTGCTGGTTTTTACAGGCGCTTTGTGAAGGACTTTAGCACCATTGCAGCTCCATTGACTGAAGTAATCAAGAAATATGTAGGATTCAAATGGGGAGAAGCACAAGAAGCCACATTCCAAACCCTTAAAGAGAAGCTTACTCAATCACCTCTATTAATTCTTCCTGACTTTACTAAAACCCTTGAGACTGAATGTGATGCCTCAGGGAATGGAATTGGTGCTGTGTTGATGCAGGATAGGAAACCCATCGCCTACTTCAGTGAGAAGCTTGGAGGAGCCACTCTCAACTATGCTACCTATGACAAAGAACTGTATGCTTTGGTGAGGGCCTTGCAAACATGGCAACATTAATTGTGGCCCAAGGAGTTTGTCATCCACACTAACCATGAGTCCCTAAAGTATCTCAAAGGGCAGAGTAAGCTTAGTAAGAGACACGCAAGGTGGGTTGAGTTCATTGAGACATTCCCATACGTGATCAAATATAAACAAGGTAAGGAGAACATAGTTGCTGATGCACTATCTCGGAGGTATGTTCTCTTGACCACTCTTGATGCTAAGCTACAAGGTTTTGAGCAGATTAAAGACATGTATGAGGCAGACCTTGACTTTAAAGAAGCTTATGTGTCTTGTGAGAAATTTGCTGCAGGACACTACTTTAGGCAAGATGGATTCTTGTTCTATGAAAACAGATTGTTTGTGCCTAATTGTTCTCTACGAGATCTGTTTGTTAGGGAATCCCATGGGGGCAGTCTAATGGGTCATTTTGAGATTGCCAAGACTCTTAATGTTTTGCAGGATCACTTCTATTGGCCACACATGAAAAGTGATGTTGAGAGAATCTGTGGAAGGTGTGCTACTTGCAAGCATGCTAAGTCCCAAGTCCAGTCTCATGGTTTGTACACTCCTTTACCAATCCCTCACAATTCTTGGAATGACATATCTATGGATTTCAATGTTTAATTGCCTCAGAACTAGAACCGGAAAGGACTCTATCTTTGTTGTTGTTGATAGGTTCTCTAAAATGGCATATTTCATAGCTTGTCATAAGACTGATAATGCATTACATGTTGCTAACTTGTTCTTTAAAGAGGTTGTTCGTTTACATGGCATGCCTAGAACTATAGTTTCGGATAGAGATACTAAGTTTCTTAGTTACTTCTGGAAGACTCTTTGGTCTAAGCTAGTCACTTAGTTGTTGTTCTCTACTATATGCCATCCGCCAACTGATGGGCAAGCTGAGGTAGTTAATAGGACTCTAGGAACCCTCCTGCGTGCATTCATCAAAAAGAACTTGAAAACTTGGGAGGATTACTTGCCTCATTGCAAATTTGCATACAATCATGCCATGCATTCTGCTTCTAATTATTCTCCTTTTGAAATTGTTTATGGGTTCAATCCTACCTTTCCTTTGGATCTAATGCCCTTACCTGAGTGTCAAAGAGTTATCTTGGACTGTAAGAAAAAAGCTGAGATGGTCCAGCAAATCCATGAGAAGGCTAGACAAAACATTGAACAGAAAACTAAGTACTATGAGAAGCAAGCCAACAAGGGAAGGCGTGTGCAGCTCTTTGATGTTGGTTACAAGGTTTGGCTTCATCTAAGGAAAGAGAGGTTCCCCAGCGAGAGGAAGTCCAAGCTGATGCCAAGAATTGATGGACCGTTCGAGATCATCCACAAGATCAACAATGCCTATAAATTTGATCTCCAAGGTAAGTATAATGTGTCTAATAGCTTCAATGTTACTGACTTGGTTCCTTTTTTGATGATGAACCAGATTTCAGGAAAAATCCTTTTCAAGAGGGAGGGGATGATGTGATCATGGACCAGCTTACCAAAGAGGGTAAAGAGATCTTAGACGAGCCACCTGATGCTATCATATACCAGCAGCCTGGTGATGATGCTTTGACCATTCCAGAAGGTCCCATGACCTGTTCCAGAGCCAAGAAACTCAAAGAGACGATTGGAGGATTACTCACTTCATATCCATAACAAGAAGAAAGTATTGGACACGGTTTGATGGTCCGAGATATCTTGATAACCATTCAAGCTATCTCTACATCAAGCTGAGCTAGTGTTTAGGCAAGACATTTGGTGTGTGCTCTATTCCTTGCTTTTGGTTTTGTCCCACGAGGTTTTCTGGAGGAAGGTTTTTAATGAGGCCACGACTTGTCTTACAAATCACCTAGGCCCTATCCCAGCCCAAGAGTACTTGAAGACTCTATTTTACCATATGTTATTTTAAGACTATAGTTTTTATGTTATATTTTTCGAAACCCAAGAGCATGTTCTTTGGTTTATTTATTTAAGGGTTTCCGCAAACCTTTGAGAACCCAAGCAATCTAATATCAAAGTCGTTTGTTCTTCTTGATGGCTCTCTCTCTAGTTGTCGAGTGTTCTTCTGGTGTGTAATATCCAGAGCCTTAAGGGTGTCTATCTTGGTGTGTCATATCCGAACTAGTCATCTAGGAGTATCAACAGATCTCTCATCCCTCTTGTGTCATCAGTCAGTCCACAGCCTTGAAGAACTTAAGTCTCTGATTCGTTCTTCCAAGTATCTATCCTACCATCAACCAAAGAAGCATCCTAGGAGTGTGTCAGACTTCCATCATAGGAGACTTCAGGGAAGTGTGGCCTTTGGATGCATACTTGTCCCTTAGTAACAACTTCAAATTCTCCCAAGTGGTGATAGTTGGTTCCTTGTAGAACCTGCGATCATCTCCCTCTTGCAACCATCACTTATAAGCGTTTCCTTCGAGTTGAGAAATTGCAAAAGCTAATCTTTCTTCCTTTAGGATTCGGTTGTAACGCAGCCACTTGTCCATGGTTCTTTCCCACTCTAGATAATCACCTTTTTCTGAAAAAGCATAGAGTCGAATATCAGTAAGTGGTTTATCATCAGAACAAAGATGAATTGATTTAGGAGTGAGAGAAGATTGGTGTGGTCTGCTCCATGTGTTGGCTGGTTGCTTGAAGTGTGGATCTCCACGACCAGCATCTCCTTCTTGATACCACTTATGTTTGCTTGAATGGTTTTTAACAGAAACTGGTGGTTTAGGCTCAAGACTTTGATTGTGCATCCTCCTTTTATATTTCGGCTTAAGATCATCAGTTTGCTGCAGGAACTCTTATCGAAATTCATAAAGGCTAGCCTTCATCTTCTGTTGCAGTTGAGCATTCATCGCCTTAAGTAACAGTTTATCATTCTTGTTGAGTTCTCCTTTGTGCTCCTTCGCCATTGTTCCTGGGAAACAAAAGAAAAGAGAACCAGTAACAAGTTCTAGATAAACAACAAAACAGAACACAAAACAGAAACAAAAGTTAAGAATTTTTTTAGGTTTTCGAAAACAGATTCAAGTGAACAACACAGGAACACACTTAAGAACATGAGATGAACTTGAAATAGGATTAGACAGATCAAGAGACAAAGCAAACAACAAACGCAGCAAAAACAGAACAGATTGAAGAACGTAAACTCTACTCAAACCCTAATTGCGAAAGAATCAAACTTGTAATGTAACCAGCAAGGATTCGAAAGGGTTCTTATCACAATGAGATCAAAGCTTGCATTATTATCAGATTTCAACAGTATACAAGTAGATCTATCAATACTAGACAGGAATAAGAGCAGATCAATAATAAAAACAACAAGAACAAGCGGATCGGATCGAAACTTGACAAGGAAGATGAACAGATCAATTGTCAAATCGAAACAGATCACTAATCAATCACTTTTCACACGAGAATATGGAAAGAAAACAATCAGATTCTTGATCATAACACTCAAAGTTAATAGATTTAAACAACAGAAACACAGATCTGATCAAAAGACAACAGAATATGAAAAGACAAAAACGAAAATCTTTGAGAAATCGAATACTTCCCTTCCAGAGTTGCTCTGTGATGAAAACCCTTCTGGTTTTGATTCTCTTGACTGATCTTGAGGTTGATTTGAATGGTCACTTCTGGTGGTTACTAACACACGCAGGTTGCTTTTGATGGATTAGACTCGAACTGATGGTGGTTGGAATGAATGAATGGTTCTTCAGAACTGATCTATGGACTGACCAGAACTTGTGTAGAAGTGTCAGTAGATCGTGCAGTTTACCCACACAAACAATGATCTAAAGACAAGTAAGCCTTGCAGAGAATCAACTCCTAGGCATACAATATTCAGAAGCTGAACAAGGGATTAACAAAAAGGTGAATGATCTTATTGAGGTCGTGCATAGCCTATATATAGTCTTACAAGAATGTAGAACGCTAGAAATTATGTAGAAAACTAGGAACTTAGGAAACAGAAATGAAGACTAAGACTTTTTGACCAGTTTAAAGTGTTTTGTTGAATGGCTCTTGGATGATCACGACCAAGACTTTCTTGCTGACTCTTTTCTGATATTTCTGGATGAGAATGGGTCAGAAAACATCTGAATAAAGTCCTGGTCGAATTAGGTAAGAAACAAACTCATAATGAACTTGTTATGATAATCTCTCCTTGGGCTGCAACACTTCTTCTTGGGCCACTTGATCCAAAATAGCTTCATAAGGTTTCATTTCGTGGATAATCCATCAGAAAGAGATAATGGATCCTTAACTTTGGTTTTGAACTCCTTTTGGGCTGAGAGAAACAAATCTGACCCATCTTCTTCTTTGGGTCGAAAATCACTTGTCCAGCTAGGTCCATGGCGGCTTCAGTGTCACTCCCATTCAGCTCAGCTCGTCCTAGTGTAGTCTCACTCACATTCAGCTCAGCTCGACCTTGTGTAGTGTCACTCAGCTGGTTCAGCTCATCCTGCTCCAAGTTCAGCTCACTCAGCTCATCCTGCTCCAAGTTCAGCTCACTCAACTCATCCTGCTCCAAGTTCAGCTCACTCAGCTCATCCAGCTCCAAGGTAGTATCACTTAGCTCATTTAGCTCAAAAACACTTACTTCAGCTGGTTTCAGCTCTTCCTCAGTTACATCAGCTGGTTTTAGCTCAATCACACTCACTTCAGCTGGCTTAAGCTTGTACACACTTTGTATCAGCTCTTCCTCAGTTACATCAGCTGGTTTTAGCTCAATCACACTCAGTTCAGCTGGTTTAAGCTTGTCCATACTCTGTATCAGCTTTTCCTCAGTCTCTCCAGCTGGTTTTAGCTCAGTATGCTCGCCTTCCATCCATCCCGGCTTGTCCTTTGTTGGATGATCAGCTGGCTAGGCCATGGTTACATCATCCCCTCCTCCTTTTAAAAGATTTGTCCTCAAATCTATATCTCCTTCATCAAAAGGAAAGAGTTTAGACAGGAGACCAAGGTTCATGCAAAGAAACATGTAAGCAACATCAAAGAAAAAAATTTAGAAGGAAACTTCCTTGGAATGTTGAAGCGGTTTTTCTCAAGTACTTCCATCTCCAAATCTCTGGCTGATAAGCAAGGTATCTTCCCTTGTTCCTTGCACTCATTTGAGACTTATCCTGATGATCCTGGACACTCAAAACACAACCTATATATCCAGAATTATATGTGCAAGACATGTTCTTGTTTAGATCAAAAATCAAACATTTCTTCTTTATATCCTGGTGTTTAGATCGATTATCCTTCAGCTTCATTTCGAGCTCCAAGGTTCAAACTTTCTGGGTTCTTGAAGGTCGTTTAGAAGATGGAAGGAAGCAAGGTGATGATAGTTGTTCCGGTTATTCTTAAAGGTGGTGGAACCTACCTGTTGTGGTCTCGGTTAGTGAATATTGCGGTTGGGAGCAAGGGTTTGTGGAGTCACATCTCAGATGGAGCTCCAAAACCAATTGCTAGTGAAGAAGAAGGCGAAAAGGAGCTTGCTTTAGCTGATCAACAGAAGTGGACTCAGGACGACATGATGGTGCTAACCATGATCCAAGGATCTCTAGATCCACCCATACTTGAGGCATACAGCTACTGCTAGACTCCAAAGGACCTGTGAGAGACACTCCAGAAGATCTATGGCAACACTTCTAATCTGAGCCGAGTGTTTGAGCTCAAGAGAGCCATAAACACCCTTTTTCAAGAAAATGTTGAGTTCACCAAACACCTGGGAAAGTTCCGGGCCTTGTCGTCCGAACTGGAGATGCTTAGACCCAACAAAACTGATCAAGACACACTCATGTAGAGGCGGGAACAAGATCAGGTGTTTGGGTTAATGTTGACCCTGAATCCTGCCTTCAACGATCTGATTAAACACATACTGAGGTCCCCAAAGCTCCCAATTTTGGAGGAAGTTTGTGCTCAGATCCAGAAGGAGGAAGGGTCGTTGGGGTTGTTCCGTTGTAAGGGGGAGCTGTCCCTGGCCAACAAGGCTGAGGCTGTTCAACCTAACAAATCTATGTACAGGCATGATAAAAGAAGAGGTGGTGAAGATAGGAGGTTTGGAGGCAATTGTGATCATTGCAAGAAGTTGGGTCACAAGAGGAGCCAGTGCTGGATTCTCCATCCCCATCTCAAGCCGGCAAAGTTCATGAAGGATCGTGATGCAAGAGCCCACCTTTCAACAAAAGCAAGTGAACCTGGTGGTTCATCCGGAGCTGGTTCAACCACACGTGAAGGAGAAGGAAAGGCCTTGGCATCCCAATTCACTACCTTGAAGATCATGGAGCAAGAGATGGTCAGGAGGTCTGACATTGATGCCCTCATCAAATCTCTCAAGGAGAATGGTAATGTATCCTGTAACCCCCTAGAGTACTCCTATTCTGCCTATAACTTGCTTAGTATCCCGGATCATGGAAATAACTCTCATACTGCTGCATCTAGTTGGCTTAAGAAACTTGATCATTTAGAGCGTGAACTTGAATCGCCTAGTTCTTATCATACTCATCACACTAGTAAACTTTTAGTTGTTGATTCAGGAGCATCTCACCATATGATTAGTGATGATAATATGATAAAGGATATAGAACCTGCTCATGGTCATGTAATGATTGCTAATGGTGATAGAGTAGCCATAAGAGGAATAAGCAAGTTGAAACTGTTTGACAAGGAGTCTAAAGCTTTTTACATGCCTGAATTCACATCTAATCTTCTATCAGTTAAAATATGTACCACTGATTTGCATTGTAATGTCATATTCAGTCCTAATGATGTGAAGTTTCAGGATATTGAGAGCCATAAGTTGATCGGAAAGGAAGTAACTAAAGGAGATCTTTACATGCTTGAAGACACTGCCCCTAGTTCTGATTTTAACGTTTAGTTCTACTTCTGTGTTGAATAATGATGCATTGTGGCATGCTAGAGTAGGTCATCCTCATGTTAGAGCTCTAAGCTTAATGTTACCAGGTGTCATGTATAAGAATAATGAATGTGAAGCATGTATCTTGGGTAAACATTGTAAGGCAGTTTTTTCAAAAATCGACTACTCTTTATGAAAAGTGTTTTGATCTTGCGCATTCAGATGTGTGGACTGCTCCTTGTTTATCTAGAGAGAATTACAAGTACTTTGTAACATTCATTGATGAAAAATCGAAATACACCAGGAGAACACTCATTCAAACCAAGAATAGAGTTCTCGATGCATTTAGAAACTTTCAGGCTTATGTGATTAACCATTACCATGCCAAGATTAAGATTTTCAGGTCTGATAATGGTGGTGAGTACACAAGCCTGGCATTTAAACAACATCTAGCTCAACATGGGATCCTTCATCAAACGAGCTGTCCTTACACACCCCAGCAGAATGGAGTTGCTGAAAGGAAGAACATGCATCTTATGGAGGTGGCTAGGTCGATCATGTTCCGGTCCAATGTTCCCAAAAGGTTTTGGAGTGATGCTGTGATGACTGCATGCTATCTGATCAACAAGACACCCACCAAAGTTCTAGATGACAAGGCTCCATTTGAAGTTCTAAACAAGGAGAAGCCG
The DNA here is from genome assembly GCA_905132765.1 of Moricandia arvensis. Classification (NCBI taxonomy): domain Eukaryota; kingdom Viridiplantae; phylum Streptophyta; class Magnoliopsida; order Brassicales; family Brassicaceae; genus Moricandia; species Moricandia arvensis. The sequence goes on from CAJHQP010002632.1 coordinate 27,501, forward strand.
ATCTTAAGTCATCTAAGGGTTTTCGGGTGTCTATGATTTGTTCTGGTTCCCAGGGAGTTGAGGAATAAGCTGGAACCAAAGAGTACAAGGGCTATGTTCGTGGGGTATTCAAAAACACAGAAGGGTCACAAATGTTTTGATCCAAAGACAAGGTGAGTTCTGGTATCCAGGGATGTGAAGTTTGTGGAGTCAAGGGGGTACTATGAAGAGAAGAGTTGGGATGATTTGAAGGATCTATCCCAAGCCTCTGATAAGGCAGCTAGCCTCCGGATCATTCTTACAGGTCTTGGGATCAATACAACCCAGGATCAGAGGAGACAAGAAGAGCCAAACATTCATGAAGCGAAAGGTCAAACCCACCACGATCATGAAGGGGGAAATGGACCTGAGGGTGGAAGTCAAGATGAGGAACACTCAGGAGATCATGATCAAGGTGAGGTAGCAAGTCCAAGGGGAAGCGAATAGAACAATGGACCTGAAGAAGGTCATGAGGAACCAGTGGAAGAAGCACCACCACTAAGAAGGAGTATGAGGGTGAGAAGAGATCCACCAAACTGGGTTAAAACTCGAGTGTACTACAATGCCCAAGCAGTAGCTCATCCAAGTCAGGTGGTATGTTCGTTTGCCAAGTTCCCAAAAGAGCATTGCGCATTCATTTCTAATCTGGATGAAAACCAAGTACCACGGTCATATGAAGAAGCTATGAAAGATGAAAGATGGAGAGCCTCAGTTGCGGATGAAGCTAATGCCATGATCAAGAATGAGACATGGTATGAAAGTGAGTTACCTAAAGGGAAGAAGGCAGTAACCGGTATGTGGATATTCACCATCAAGTTCCTGTCAAATGGGAAGATAGATAGGAGGAAGACAAGACTGGTGGCTAGAGGTTTCAATCAAACCTATGGAGAAGACTAACTTGACACCTTTGCTCCAGTTTCTAAACTCCATACCATTTGGATTGTTCTATCAGTGGTAACCAATCTGAAGTGGGATCTCTGGAAAATGGATGTCAAGAATGCCTTTCTTCAAGGAGAACTTGAAGATGAGGTCTATATGAAACCACCACCAGGTCTTGAGGGTCTTGTGAAACCAGGAAATGTGCTGAGGTTGAAGAAAGCTATATATGGTCTAAAGCAGTCGCCTAGAGCTTGGTACAACAAGCTGAGTACTACTTTGAATGGGCGAGGGTTCAGAAAGTCTGAGCTAGAACACACTCTCTTCACTCTCACCACAAACTCAGGTATTATTGTCCTTCTAGTTTATGTTGATGATAACATAACTGGAAGTGACAAAGAAGGTATACAAGACACTAAAGACTATCTGAAATCTGTGTTTGAAATCAAAGACGTAGGGGAGATGAAATACTTCCTTGGAATAGAGATATGTAGATCCAAGGAAGGCTTGTTCATGTCCCAAAGGAAATACACTCTTGTACTTTTGAAAGATGCAGGTAAGCTTGGTGGGAAGGAAGCCAAAATGCCATTGGAGGATGGGTACAAAGTCCCACGAGAGGGGGAGATTGAACACAACCAATACCTTGAAGATCCTAAACTCTATAGGAGGATGGTTGGTAAGTTAATATACTTTACCATTACCCGTCCTGATATCTGTTTTGCTGTGAACCAGGTGAGCCAGCACATGCAAGAACCAAGGGAACATCACTGGAGGATAGTGGAACGGATTCTAAGTTACCTTAATGGATCACCAGGCCAAGGAGTATGGATGGGGTGTAATGAGAGCACTGAAGTGGTGGGATAATGTGATGCGGATTGGGCAGGAGATAGGGCTGATAGGAAGTCTACTACTGGCTATTGCACCTTCATTGGAGGGAACCTGGTCACTTGGAAGAGCAAAAAGCAGAAGGTGGTCTCTTGTTCGAGTGCCGAGGCTGAGTATAGAGCCATGCTGAAGCTGACAAACGAATTTGTGTGGATCAAAGGGATACTGAAGCATCTAGGAGTTGAGCAAGCCACACCAATGACTATGCATTGTGACAATCAGGCAGCCATCCACATTGCAACAAACTTAGTGTTCCATGAAAGAACCAAGCACATTGAGGTGGACTGCCACAAAGTGAGGCAAATGGTTGGTCTTGGAGAGATCTTGCCATGCTATACAAGAAGTGAGGATCAGTTGGCGGATGTCTTTACCAAGGCAACAAGGCAAAAGGTCATTGAGTTTATTCACACCAGGTTAGGACTCATTGACCTTACACCAGACAACTAATCCCCTCGCTATGGAGTCTCCACTCTTCTTCCCTCATCAAGGGGTTTTATCCCAAAAAGGGTTTTCTCTTTGGTGAGGTTTTTAATGAGGGAGATCTCATAGCACTCCAAGCTTGACTTGTTCAACATGGCAAGCTTGAGGGGGAGTGTTGATCTGATTAAATAAAGAAGAGAGGTTAGAGGTCTTAAACTGAGTAAGGGGTCCAAATGAAAGTCGGTGCAAAGTTAGGGCGAGTGTACGGACAGTACGGACATTACGAACCGTACGGACTGTACGGCAGACTGTACCGACCACTCGACCCAAACTGGTTTAAATTCGACCAAAACTTATTTCTAGACATGTGCAAAAATAGGGCAAAGTTGTACGGATTGACCTAGGCCGTACAACTCCCTATCCGTACAAGTGAGAAGAGAAACTTGGGTCACAAGCAAAGGAGTAACCAAAGTGAACGAGTGGGATGGTAAAGGAGAAGTTAACTTGTGTGCTTATCCGGTAAAAAGAGAAGGAAGAGCTCGCGGATAAGGCTTGACCAGACAGGCTGGCTCGAGCTGGAAAGGGCAAGGAATCTGGTCAAGATGCCAAAGGCATCTTGCCTTCTCAGCCAAGTATTTGAATTTCAAGCGCGCCTCCTTGATAGAGTGTCCACGTCTCTGCTTTGCTCACCACACCCCTTTGGACCGTTTATGGATCAGATTAAACCTAGACCTTACTCTCTATATATTGTAAACGAGACTCAGTTCATTAATCAAGCAATACATTCCATTCTCGAGTTACTCTCTCCTTTCTCTCTCGTTCATCATGAACATCAAGCAATCTCCTCCCTAATCTCTCACTCTCTTTCACTCTTTCTCTCTTAGATCCGCATACTCTCCTCTTATTCTTTTAAAATCTCAAGAATGTGTTGTACACCAGTATATCATCAAGGATCAAAACAGCACCATTCTCAAAGAGTGATCTCAAAACTAGCCAAGGTGTATCAGTTTCAGGACATACACGAGGAGGTTTCAAAACAGAATCAAATACAAACTCGTTTTCAGCTCTAAACGACTTTAGTTCCTGAAATTTCCTAACCATAGATTCGTCCAAGGCATAAGTGGATGCAAACAAATCACCAGTGTCTAGTTTATGCTTAGAACAGCTCAGAACAAAGCTGTTTTCCTTGAAGACAAATGAATCAAAGGATTTCCTTGAACAGAAAACAGGCTGTTGCATAATAAGTTGTAATGCCTTTCCAGGATAATCAAAGCTTTGTTTATGTTCCAAAAACTTCTCAAAATTCAAAACAAGACCAGGATTGAAGTTATGATCACAGTGAAAACGTTTTTCATCAGAGAATCTATCTAGTTCAAGTTCCTTAAGAGAATAAATCATGTTATCAAAAAGAGAGTTTGAAACACAAAATTCTTTTACTTTGTCAAGACCAAAACATTTCTCATCATCAGAACTATCCATAACAAACAGGTCAGGAACAGAATTAACCATAACAATATCCTTACAGTGCTCTTGAGAGTTCAAAAAGAATGACTTATCATCAGTTTCTGCTTCACTGTTGTTTCGCTGCTCCAAGACAGCTTCTGGTGGTGAGCTCTCTTCTTCTGCTGAGCTTTCTTCCAAGACCTGAGGCACTGAGACAATGCTACTCGGTTGTACCGGTTCAAAACAAGTTAGTTAATCACAGGTTTTATTGACAACACGTTCAGATTGAAGAGAGACAAATGAAAAATCATGTACTGTCTCAGATTCTTTTAATACCTTTGCTGACCCTGTTTTCAGCTCTTTGATAGCTGATTCTTTCTTAGAACACAATAGCTTACTGGCTTTGGAGAGAGGACGTGGGTCTGGCCTTTTTTGCTTATGTGTCTGAGACTTTCTTGGGTGATCATGATCATAGCAAGGTGATCTGGTCTCTTCTTTGGCCTGTCTTTTTCTGCTGTAGTTACCAGAAACAAAGTGTTTCTTCATGAAATGTTTCAGCTCAAACCAGGATCCAACTTGGGTTTCTCCAGTTCTTCTTCTGGTAGTAACAAGCTGATCCCACCATTGAATAGCATCACCACAGAACTTTGATGTAGCCAATCTAACCTTCTTGCTTTCTAAGTAGTTTTGGACATCAAATACAAGTTCAATTTTCTGCTCCCACTCCAATTTTATGATATTTCTGGATTGAGAATGGCTCAGAAAACATCTGAATAAAGGCCTGGTCGAATTTGGAAAGAAACAAACCCATAATGAACTTGTTATGATAATCTCTCCTTGGGCTGCAACACTTCTTCTTGGGCCACTTGATCCAAAATAGCTTCATAAAGTTTCTTGGACTTGAATTTCGTGGATGATCCATCAGAAAGAGATAATGGATCCTTAACTTTGGCTTTGAACTCCTTTTGGGCTGAGAGAAACAAATCTTACCCATCTTCTTCTTTGGGTCAAAAATCACTTGTCCAGCTAGGTCCATGGCAGCTTCAGTGTCACTCCCATTCAGCTCAGCTCGTCCTAGTGTAGTGTCACTCACATTCAGCTCAGCTCGACCTAGTGTAGTGTCACTCAGCTGGTTCAGCTCCAAGTTCAGCTCACTCAGCTCATCCAGCTCCAAGGTAGTATCACTTAGCTCATTTAGCTCAAACACACTTACTTCAGCTGGTTTCAGCTCTTCCTCAGTTACATCAGCCGGTTTTAGCTCAATCACACTCACTTCAGCTGGCTTAAGCTTGTACACACTCTGTATCAGCTCTTCCTCAGTTACATCAGCTGGTTTTAGCTCAATCACACTCAGTTCAGCTGGTTTAAGCTTGTCCACACTCTGTATCAACGCTTCCTCAGTCTCTCCAGCTTGTTTTAGCTCAGTATGCTCGCCTTCCATCCATTCCGGCTTGTCCTTTGTTGGATGATCAGCTGGCTCGGCCTTGGTTATATCACTTTGATACCACATAATAAGAACCTAGGAAGGCTTTGGGTCTAGAAAGATAGATCAAGGGATAATCCTCTCGAGAATGAATCAGAAGACTCAAATCCTCCAAGGCGTGTGGGATGAATGGTGACACAAGAAGCTGCGGAAAGGCTCCTTGATACCCCTAGACTGAATTCTTCGGCTATGACACACCTTAGGACTTGACCTTAAGCTGTTGGATATTACACACCAACAAAGCTTCAACTCATCCAAAGACTAGAGAGAAGAGAGAAAAGGGTTTTCGATAAAAGCTCGCTTGATTTCAGAAAGAGAGTAACAAGGGTTTAAATAGAGAAACCAAGGAACACGCTCCTTAGGTTTCAAAAAAAAACATGACATAAAAACTATACAATAAAAACAAAACATAAGATAAATAGATAGAGTCTTCTTTTAGGCTTGGACCGAGATTAGCACTTAGGAGATGTGTAAAGCAGCTTGTCGCCTCGTTAAAAACCTTCCCCCATAAAACCACTTTGGGACAAAACCGAGAGCAATGAAAAGAGCACACACAAATACTTTTCCTAAGTACTAATTCAGCTTGATATGGAGGTCGCTTGAAAGGTGATCAAGGTATCTCGGAACATCAAGCTTAGTCCAAGACCTTCTTCCTTTTTACAAATGAGTCTAAGAAACCCTCCAATGGCTCCATTCAGTTTCTTGGATCAAGATCGAGCCGTGGGACCTTCTGGAATGGCTAAGGCATCTTCATCAGATGGTTGGTCCATGGGTGCATTCCTGGATACATCCTCTTCCTTGTTGAGATGGTCCATGATCACATCACCTAGGCACACCAAACTAGAACCCTTAGGCACTGGATATAACTCACCAGCAATCTCTCACACTCGACAAAGAGAAGAGAGAAAAGAGCAAACAAAAGATTTAGATAAAAGACTGCTTGATTCAGAATGAGGGATGCAAGGGTTTAAACAGAAACCAAGGAAAACCCTCCTTAGGTTTCGAAAACTTAATGAAATAAAAACTATAGTCTTAAACATAACATAAGTTAAATAGATAGAGTAGTCTTCACAGGTTTGGACCGACTTAGCCCCTAGGAGATGTGTTAAAGCAGCTTGGGGCCTCATTAAAAACCTTCCTCCATAAAACTTCTTTGCGACAAAACCGAGAGCAAGGAAAAGAGCACACACAAGTACTTTGCCTAAGTACTAAATCAGCTAGATGAGGAGATAGCTTGAATGGTGATCAAGGTATCTCGGATCATCAAGCTTTTTCCAAGACCTTCTTCTTGTTTCCATATGTGTCTAACTAATCCTCCAATGGCTCAATTTAGTTTCTTGGTTCTCGAACGAGTCATGGGACCTTCTGGAATGGCTAAGGCATCTTCATCAGCTGGTTGGTCCATGGGTGCATTCCTTGATACATCATCCTCTTTGTTGAGTTGGTCCATGATCACATCAGTTTCCATAGATCTTCTGGAGGGTTTCCCATAGATCATTAGGAGTCTCACAGTAGATGTATGCCTCCAGTATAGGTGGATCTTGAGACCCTTGGATCATGGTTAGAACCATCATGTCGTCTTGAGTCCACTTCTGTTGATCAGCTACAGCAAGCTCCCTTGCGCCTCCTTCTTCACTAGCAACTGGTTTTGGAGCTCCATCAGAGATGTGACTCCACAAATCCTTGCTCCCAACCGCAGTCTTCACTATCTGAGACCACAACAGGTAGTTCCCACCACCTTTTAGAGTAACCAGAACAGTTATCATCACCTTACTACCTTCCATCTTCTAATCGACCTTAAAGAACCCAGAAAGCTTGAACCTTTGAACTCGAAATGAAGCTGAAGGATAACAGATCTACACACAAGGATATGAGCAACCTGTCTCTGATACCATGAGAGTTTTAGAGAAAGAGAGTAGATTAGGAGTAACTAAGAGAGAAATGAAGAAGAATCAAAGATTAGGGAGAGTATACTCGATGTTCATGATGAACAAGAGAAAATAGAGAAAAGAGACTGGAAAATGTTTGCTTGGTTTATTAATCTGAGAGGAGTTACACATATATAGAGAAGGTAGATGCTTTACAACGGATACAAGAGGAATGGTAACAAGAGTAGAAACGTGGCTGGTCTAGAGGAAGGGCGCGTCTGGTTTGAACTTGTGGTTGTGGGTACAAGATCCTTTTGGCATCTTGACTAGATGCCTTCTCCTTTCCAGCTTTGGACAGACTGTCTTGGTCAAGCTTATCTTCTTATCCGCGAGCCATCTTCTTACCAAGTAACCTCAGGGTTAACCTTCTTCTTTCACCCAACCAGTTTACCTTGGCTTCCCTTATGCTTTGTGACCCAAGGCTCCACCGTTGTTGTACGGACCTCGAGTTGTACGGACATGGACCATCCATACAACTTAACCCTATTTTTCACAAGACCAAAATATGTTTTGGTCGAGTTTAAAGTAGGTTGGTTCGAGTAATCCGTACGGCCGGCCGTACAGTCCGTACGGTCCGTATCGTCCGTACACTCACCCTAACTTTGCACCATCTTCCTCTTGATCTCATTCTTCATTCTAAACCTCTTAATCCTCCTCTCTTTATTAACTCAGATCAATAGTTGGTACCAAGAGGCTTTACACAGACTCATGGGGAAGAATACATTGACACATTTGCTCCTCTAGCTAACCTTTCACACAGTCCGGATTGTATTGTCTATTGCTACAAACCTAGAGTGGGACTTATGGCAGATGGATGTGAAGAATGCTTTCTTGCAAGGTGAGCTTGAAGATGAGGTTTATATGATGCCTCCTCCTGGTCTTGAGCATCTAGTGAAGCCAGGAAATGTGTTGAGATTGAAGAAAGCGATATATGGGCTAAAGCAGTCACATAGAGCCTTGTATAGAAAACTGAGTACAACTCTAAATGGAAGAGGGTTCAAGAAATCTGAATTGGATCACACTCCCTTAACTCTGGTTACTCCATCAGGGATCATGGTGATATTGGTGTATGTGGATGATTTGATAATCACAGGAAGTGATAAGGCTGGGATTATAGCTACTATGGAGTTTCTCAAGTCAGTGTTTAATATCAAAGATTTGGGAGAGATGAAGTATTTCTTGGGGATTGAGATATGCAGATCTAAGGAGGGTTTGTTTATGTCTGAAAGAAAGTACACGATGGATATGTTGAAGGAGACTGATATGCTTGGAGGAAAGATGACACACGCCTAGGATGCTTCTTTGGTTGATGGGAGGATAGATGCTTGCAAGAACGAATCAGAGACTCAAGTTCTTCAAGGCTGTGGATTGAATGGTGACACAAGAGGGATGAGAGAACTCTTGATATGCCTAGATGACTAAATCGGATATGACACACCAAGATAGACACCCTTAAAGCTCTGGATATTAAACACCTGAAGACACTCGACAAGCTTTTAGAGAGAGAGAGCCGTCAAGGGAACAAAAGACTTGATAGTAGATTGCTTGACTACAATAGGGTTTGCGGAAACCCTTAAATAAAAGAAACCAAAGAACAAGTTCTAGGGTTTCGGCAAGTATAACATAAAACTATAGTCTTAAAAATAACATAAAATAAAATGGATAGTCTTCTAGTAGTCTTGGGCCGAGATAGGGCCTAGGTGATTTGTAAGACAAGTCATGGCCTCGTTAAAAACCTTCCTCCGGAAAACCTCGTGGGACAAAACAAAAAGCAAGGAAAAGAGAACACACCAAATGTCTTGCCTAAACACTAGCTCAGCTTAATGTAGAGATAACTTGAATGGTGATCAAGATATCTGGGACCATCAAACCTTGTCCAAGACTTTCTTCTTGCTGTGGATGTGAAGTGAGTAATCCTACAATAGTCTCCTTGATTTTCTTGGCTCTGGAACGGGTCATGGGACCTTCTGGAATGGTCAAAGCATCATCACCAGGCTGCTGGTGCATTGTGGCATCATGTGGCTCGTCTAAGATCTCTTTACCCTCTTGATGTGATCATGGACCAGATTACTAAAGAGCAAAGAGGGCTTAGACGAGCCACATAATGCCACAATGCACCAGCAGCCTGGTGATGATGCTTTGACCATTCTAGAAGGCCCCATGACCCGTTCCAGAGCCAAGAAACTTAAGGAGACTGTTCTAGGATTACTCACTTCACATCCACAACAAGAAGAAAGTCTTGGACAAGGTTTGACCCGAGATATCTTGATCACCATTCAAGCTATCTCTACATCAAGCTGAGCTAGTGTTTAGGCAAGACATTTTGTGTGTGCTCTTTTCCTTGCTTTTGGTTTTGTCCCACAAGGTTTTCCGGAGGGAGGTTTTTAACGAGTCCACGACTTGTCTTACAAATCACCTAGGCCCTATCTCGGCCCAAGACTACTAGAAGTCCATTTATCTTTAGCTTATGTTATCTTTCTAACTATAGTTTTCATGTTATGTTTTCGAAACCCTAGAGAGCTTGTTCTCTGGTTTCTTTTTATTTAAGGGTTTCCGCAAACCCTATTGTACTCAAGCAATCTATTATCAAGTCTTTTGTTCTCTCTTGACGGTTCTCTCTCTCTCTAGAAGTTTGTTGAGTGTCTTTCTAGTGTGTAGTATCCAGAGCCTTAAGGGTGTTTACCTTGGTGTGTCATATCCGAGTTAATCATCTAGGAGTATCAAGAGTTCTCTTATCCCTCTTGTGTCACCATTCAATCCACAAACCTTGAAGAACTTGAGTCCCTGATTCATTCTTTCAAGTATCTATCCTCCCAACAACCAAAAGAAGCATCCTAGGTTCGTGTCATGTGGTGTCATGACTGGGAGGATAGATCCTTGCAAGAACGAATCAGGGACTCAAGTTCCTCAAGGTTTGTGGATTGAATGGTGACACAAGAGGGATGAGAGAACTCTTGATACTCCTAGATGATTAACTCGGATATGACACACCAAGATAGACACCCATAAAGCTCTGGATATTAAACACCTGAAGACACTCGACAAGCTTTTAGAGAGAGAGCCGTCAAGGGAACAAAAGACTTGATAATAGATTGCTTGACTACAATAGGGTTTGTGGAAACCCTTAAATAAAAGAAACCAAAGAACAAGCTCTAGGGTTTCGGCAAGTATAACATAAAACTATAGTCTTAAAAATAACATAAAATAAAATGGATAGTCTTCTAGTAGTCTTGGGCCGAGATAGGGCCTAGGTGATTTGTAAGACAAGTCGTGGCCTCGTTAAAAACCTTCCTCCGGAAAACCTCGTGGGACAAAACCAAAAGCAAGGAAAAGAGCACACACCAAATGTCTTGCCTAAACACTAGCTCTTGATGTAGAGATAAATTGAATGGTGATCAAGATATCTGGGACCATCAAACCTTGTCCAAGACTTTCTTCTTGTTGTGGATGTGAAGTGACTAATCCTACAATAGTCTCCTTGATTTTCTTGGCTCTGGAATGGGTCATGGGACCTTCTGGAATGGTCAAAGCATCATCACCAGGCTGCTGGTGCATTGTGGCATCATGTGGCTCGTTGTTGGGCCCAAATATGGCCCGTTAGCTGAAATTAGCGGATCAATCAAATTAAGCCTAATAATAGGTCACGCGTGAATTGTCATTTCAAAGGAGAATGGAGCTCACCTAAGGACGGAGGCTACCTCCAAGGATTTCGATAAAAGAGGTCACGAGAAAGAGGTCATGAGGAAGAGGTCCGGCTTCTCTCACAGGAACCTAATAAAACATCCTAGGATACAAAGATAGAGGCGTATGATTCGGTCAAAAGGAAGCTGTTACAAATCCCTCAGTTTAAGGAAACGATCTCGGAGACTGATCAGGAGAGGTTAAACGCGACATGAGGCTATTTAAAGGAGGGAGGAATGAAGAGAGGGAGGAGGACCTTTCGACGAACTTTCACTTATATTGTCATTCAAAATCATTCAGAGATTTCTTTGTATTCATCTTAATCATCTTTGTAATCCTTATTCGTGAATACAATCTTATTCATTCTTTAAGCTCTAACAGGATTCAGCCCACGATTGTCTTTTCCCCAATCTAAACCTAACCTAAACTAGAGAGTGAGTTTTACCCCTCACATTTTGGCTCCGTCTGTGGGGACAGATAATTGAATCATTCACTCCGTAACTTGAGAATGGATCCATCCAACCAGGCAACGAGCCCATCCATCCCTGATCCCGTGATCCAGATCAACGGGTCACCGAACAGGAGAGACCCGGATCCCCAGAATTCAGAACCTCGATCCACCGATCATCGATCCGAGCAGCAGCCACCGGCTAACGCTCAACCGAACCAAACTGAAATGACCGACCCACGGTCTTCTAGTGGGAACAACTCGGGGGTCACACACCCCGAAAACCCACAGCGTCAGCCCGCTCCGAATCATTCGGAAGCTCAGCTATCCGAGATGCGTCGAATGATGGTACAATTGGTAGAAAGAGCTCAGGATAACGAGCGCACGTTGCAGCAGCTAGCTGCTCGACAGCAACGGTTCGAGGAAGTGACCAGATCTCTAACCGAGACGACTCATCTGTCGCAACGACAAGGATCGGGAGTCACCTTCCGAGACTGACTAACCGAATCCACCTTCCCTCGCGGACGCCTGGATTTTTCCCCAAACAGAACTGCTCATGATGGGCAAGAGCCTGTTCCCCGGACACCTCAAACTGGGACAACCCCAGTATTCAGTCCACCTGTAACTAGCGCTATGGGAAGTAACGTAGCGACGACAAACTCCGCACCCAATAGGGTTCACGAACAGAGCGCCCGATTACCGCCTCCGCCACCTATTTTCAGATCCAGAGAAGGAATGTCTTTCCCTCCTAGGGGAAGAACACCGGCTTCAGCTTACTAAAATGGGAGCGCGATCCCTAATCGAGACAGCCACCCGAGGACGGAAGCTGATCCAACAGCTCACCCCCCTGGTCGCGTCCCTCAAGGTGGCCCTAGAGTTAGCGAGCGATTTAGCCCACCCAACACTCCTTCCCCTAGAAGGACCTGAGGCTATTCGCCGATATATGGAGAAAACTCACGCAGCTCTCCAAAAGTTGAACGCTCAAGTACACAAAGATTTATACTTTCCAAAATCTAACCCTAAGAACACATACAATACTAGAAAATATGTTGGGAAAACCTAAATCAAAGAATATCATGACTCACTACTTTCACTCATCTATGTTGAAAACAATTAACTTTGTTATATCTTAATTTATATCTCTTTAAACATATGTTAATTACATGATTTCAATTTTTTACTTATCAAAAATATTTTTTACAAAATTTTTAAATTATTTTTAAAATACTATAATAGACGACCTACAAGTAAGTCGTCCAGACGACCTACAAGTAAGTCGTCCAGACGACTTACGACTTATAATTAAGTCGTCTACACAGAAGACTTGCAGGGGTTAGAAACGGAAACAAAAATCGATTTTTTTTGTTTGTTCACAAGGGGTTGGTTGTAATTTCAATAGCCTTTTAGGTTATTTTTGCATTTGATTCAAGTTTGGGTTTACTTTTACAATTTAAATCAAGTTTTAGGTCAGTTTTGACAATTTTCCCAATTAAGTAATTAGAATTAGTTAAAAAGAAAATTAAAATCTGTAAAAACACTTAAAAATAGGAGAGTATTATTTTGTACTTCAATTTTAATAAAATAGATATTTTTCTATTTTATCTTTTAATTTAATTTAATTGATTTTGTTTTATTTTTTTTAATGTGAGTGTCTTTTCCTAGATTTTGATAAAAATAACTTTATGTGCATGGTTTTTCGAATCAAAAACGATTATGACGTAATAACTATAGCATTAGTTGTATAATCAGGCTCTGAATATATCACTAATAAATAAGCAATCTACCAAAAGAAGTTTTGTTGTTTATTGTTCATATAGTCATAAATTAATCCATATCTTCACATTTTCATCAGCATTTGTGTATCATTGGTTGGCTGCATCTCTAAAAATTTATTATAGAGTTTACTATGTAGGATTTTTTTTATTTAGCTATGTAATATACTATAAAAATTAAAAGAAAATAGCAAAAAAGATCTTCCTACAAAAAATATTTTTTTTTGCTTTAAAAACGATGCTTCTACAATAATTTCTTAATTTCTTATTTTTTTGGATTTAGTTTTAAAAACTGAATAAATCATGAATGTAATTTTCTTAATTGTAAATAAAAATTTAAGTTAAGGACACTTGTTACATCCTGACCAACTTACTATGTATATATGGATTCCAAATCTAAAACAATTATGAAGCAATAACTATAGCATTATGATGTCAAAAAAAAAACTATTGCATTGATTACTATATGATCACGCTCTGTATATTAATAGGATAGATCAGGCTATAAAAGACTTGTTCATATTATCATGAGTCATATAAACATAAGACTTGTTCACTAAAACATACCATTGCTTTTAATCAATTTTCCTTATGTCGAATCAACTCATTTCATTGCATAAAGATGGTTTATACCTTCTCGACCTCAACAAAACAACATCAATGAAGCTCGACTTACCCTTCTCCTTACCGCCCCCAACCGAACCGGTCTGTATTCTTCATTGCCGTGGAATCATGTGTCTCACCCTTGAAGGCAACAATGACCTAGCCATTTGGAACCCTGGTTCAAAAGAATTCAAGAAAATACCTATGGTTAAACCGGGTCAAACCACAAATCCTTTGGGATTCGGCTATGACCAAGTCTCTGATGATTACAAGATCGTAACCATAATCGATCACAAAACCTTTATATATACTTTCAAAGAAAAATCTTGGAGAGAAAGTGTACCACTAGAAACTTCTCTTGATTGCAAATTTAAAAACCGGACCGGTACGGTTGAGGAGCATTGTATGTATTGGATAGCAGACCGGTCACACATCAAAAACCCCCGTAAGGAAAACACCATCCTGTGTTTCGATTTTGTAAGCGAAGAGTACAAAGAACTGAACCTTCCGATAAATTGTTCGCAGAAATTTAGTTCATGGTTAGGTGTTTTAAGGGAGGAGCTATACATTATCGAGCACTACCCTTGTATCAATAATGACATATGTGTATGGCGTCAACAAAGTAGTGACAAGAAGATCAAGAAGTGGCACAGTAACCCATGGATCAATATGACTAAACATCTTAAACAATTCAAAAGGTTTGAAGTTATGTTTGCGTGCATAGAAAAAAACGATGACGTCTTCATAGTGGTGACAGATACAAGAAAAGGAGACGACAAGGTTATGGTGTACAATAAGATAGAAGATAAGTTCATTGAAGTTCCATTTGGTACATCTTTGAAGGGGTTTAGATGTATGAGTGATTATATATGTCAGTAAGGGACGTCTCAAATTTAAAGATTCTGTTTTCTAAAAAAAAAGGCTATTAAAAAAAAGGCTATTAATTACTAATATTCTGATAATTAAAAAATATATATAGTATTGTAATAACTATTTTATAATTATAATTTTAGTGCTAATTTATTCTCACATAAATAGAAAAAATAAATCTACTCCTCATTAGGAATAACGAACTACCATATTAACAACTACTATCTTGATCCTTAACGTCGTTTCCTTCACAAATTCTTTAAATTTCAAATCAGAAATAAGCATGAAATGTACAAAAGTCAGGAATGATATCAAATATAGTTTGTGTTTTTTCGGTTATATTTGAATGTTCAGGTATCAAGCTAGCTTTGAACAAATATTCAGAAGTCGCTTTTTAGAAAGGTTGCATCAAAGTGACCAAGTGTTTTCGGACTATAAACATTTGAATCTTACAAGCAGATTGTCTATTAGTCGAATGAATACACGTAATGAATTCATTCTGAGTTTATTAAGAGTCTCAGCTGTTTTTTTGGTATATATTTTAATAATAATCCATTGCCTTAAAAATTCTATAGAATGTAGAAAAACTTTGGAATACGTCTTTTAGTCTGATAACTCCATCAAAAATCCACAAGGCCAAAATGTCTTAAGATATCTTAACCGATGAAGTGTTTGAGAAAATTGTTCTTTGAGAGCTTCTTTGCTTAAATTTTTTTTTTTAAACTATTTAAAAAAATTGTTCTTTTCAATTTCTATAAAGTTTTTAAAAATTACATATATTTCTGGAGAAAAGAGAGAGGAAAAAAAGAAATATTTATAAGAAACGTTGATTGATGATTAGTGACCATAGTTGCGTGACGATCCGTGATTGATTCGTTTTTTTTTAACTAGAAAAAATTAAAAAAAAAAAAATCTCAGTTCTAAGGTTAATCATGATCTTAAAAGACAAATAAAATATTTTTAATGGAAACAATCAAATCATAAGCCATTCCTTCCTGAAAAGAAGCGATTAAAAGAAGTGTTCAGCAAACATTAGCGAACAAAAACAGTGTATTTGATAATGAACTCTTCGAGTTTACATATTACCTTAGAGGTGAGAAACCGTAGAGCAGAGATTTCAGCAAATGTCACACCTCCAAATAGCGGCAAACCCAACAAACAAAAAAAAAGAAAGAAGTTTATGAGGTGTATAAGGGTCATAGAGGGACATCGAACCTAGATTTAGGGTTTTGTTTATACCCTTTTCAACCAAAGTTGCAACAGTTGATTAGTAAACACAGTTGATAAAGTTTGATTTTATATTGTTTTTGTGGTCTGAAGTGACCCCACTATCTTCTCTGCCTCTGCCTCCAATGAAGACAACAAGAAGAACAACCCTATAATGATGTATTTAACGAACAAGAATAGTTCAATGTATTTAACAAAGGGGTTCTTAACTTTTTTTTTTTTTTGATTTTAAAAAAAAATAATTAAAAAAATAAAAGCAAGTCAATCGTGGGCCGTCACGTGTCAGTAGAGCCCACAAAACGACACGTAGCGGCCCACAAAACAGTGTAAGAACCGGTTCTTAAAATGAGATTTTTGGAACCGGTTCTTAAAAAAAGTGGTGGAGTCCACCACCACTTTTTCTTAAGAACCTCCCTTAAGAGCCATTGATGGAGATGCTCTTACCCATTTGAAGATCCATGCAATGAACCAGCTGATGGACTTCTTGGGAATCTACTCTGCATGGATTCATAGAGATAAACCTCTAACGGATTCAAATTGATTGTCTATTTCGTATATCTCTCCAACTTTCGTTGTTCTTCTCTTTCTCATTTTAAACTAGGGATTAATCCGCGCTACGCGCGAGGCTTCATTGATTTTCAAATGTTAAGTCTATAAATATTCTTTTGAATAATATATCTTGAATTTGTATTTTTATATTAAAATTATTGTAATGTTTATGTGAATATTTTTTGTGATGTTTGAATTTCTATTGTTCGTATACTTAACCTAAATGATAATGATATTTAACAATTTATTGCTTTCTAAAAATAGAAAATAATGATATATCAAAATATACCTAATACTTGTTAAAAAATAGTATAATGTATATTACAATAATTATATGTAAATAACCATTTGTTGTTTTTAGTTTGAAAATCTTAAATTATTATTATTTATAAAATTATTCATATATTATATAATAGTTTAAGTCTCGAAGATTAATCTATATAGATAAATTATGTATAATTTAAAAAAAAACTAATTTAAGATATTATATATCGAATAATTGAATAAAAATATGACTTTATTATCTTGAAAATTAAACATTTATATTTTTGTCTTCATGTTATATTCACCAACTCCATCATTGATATTTATAACTCACTATGTTTTTAAAAACCTTTAGTTTTAAATAATAAACGAATTTAATAAATTAAACCAACTTTAGTTTTACAGGGACTTCTTTGATGTAAAATTTTACATTTTTTTGTTTAATGTGTATTTCCATTTTTCTATCATTTATTACTTATTTATTTATTTTAACATTTTAGTATAAATATTTAATCTATTATTTCCAATTTTAAAATTTTACATATATTGTGTATTTCCATTTTTAAACTTTCTTATATAAAATAGCGTATTTCCATTCCTTATACTTTCTATTTACTTAATATCTATATTTTAAATTTAAGATAGATGTTTAAATCTTAATCTAATTTTTCTATTTTTAAAAATATGTGTTTAATTATTTCTATTATTTGCGTATATATTTATATTTATTTACATTTTAAAATTTATATTAATGTTTAATATAATATTTCCATTTTCATTTTTATTTATTTTTATTTATTTATTATTTATTTATTATTTATTTTTCTTATATTGTGTATTTCCATTTCTTTAATTTTCTATTTACTTAATATCTATATTTTACATTTTAAAATAGATGTTTAAATCTTAATGCAATTTTCTCCATTTTTTTATTGTGTATTTTCATTTCTTATACATTCTATTTACTTAATATCAATATTTTACATTTTAAGAAAGATGTATAAATCTTAATATACTTTTTGAAAAATGTTTATTTACTCATATTATATATTTACTTAATATCTATATTTTATATTTTAAGATAGATGTTTAATTTTTCATGAACTTTTTCCATTTTTTTAAATTGTGTATTTACTTATTATTATATATATAATTCATGTATTATATATTTATATTATTTAATTATTATTTATTTTTCCTTCTAAAATGTATTTCCAATTCTTATACTTTCTATTTACTTAATATCTATATTTTACATTTTAATATAGATGTACATATTAAGATAGATGTTAAAATCTAAATGTACTTTTTCCATTTTTTTTAAATGTGTATTTCCATTTCTTATACTTTCTATTTACGTAATATCTATATTTTACATTTTAAGATAGATGTTTAAATCTTAATATACCTTTTCCAATTTTTTTAAATTGTGTATTTACTTAATATATATATTTACTTAATATATATATATTTATATTTTAAGATACAAATTTCATGCTTAATGAATTTTTTACATTTTTAAAAATTGTGTTTTTACTTATTATTTTATATTAATTCATATATTATATATTTGCCTTGTTATATATATAATTATATATTATATAGTTACATTATTTATCTATTATTTTTTTTCTTATACTGTGTAAAACTATAATATTTAATGTAGTATTTCCATTTTTTATGTTGTATGTTTAGTTATTATTAATTATTTTCAAAATTATATATAATGTTTTTTTGTTTTTTTATAAAATGGTAATGTTACATTATGAAGACATGTTTAAAGCAGTTTTTCTATTTTTATGTTATATGTTTAAAATGTAAAACTATGTTTTATGCCACGTAGCTTCTTTAAAGAGGATTTTAATGTTAATGTGGATGATCTATGGGCTTCAAAAAGGTCTTTTTTTTTTTTTATTAGTATGTAGATTAATTGTCGCCTGCTTCTTTAATCTTTATTATCGTAAAAGGAGTAGGATAGTAAAAGGAGTAGGATAATGCCTAAAACCCATATGCATTTTTTCTTAATGAACCTTGTATTGGGCTGGAACTCAAGCAATAAATATATTGGGCCTATTCCTAATAATCTGTTTTCGGTGTTAGGATATGTATTGGATTGAGTGTCTTGATTGAAGAATCTCATGTTGGTCTGTCTGTAACGTTGGCGTCATGTGTTGTGTCGACATGAACGTGACAATAAAGCGGTTTCGCTGTTAGATAAATTTTTGTATTTGGTGAATTCTCGGTTTATTTTCATTGGGCCTAAACCTCTCTGGGTTTAAAACATTAACTGGCCCATTAAGTAAGCCCAAATCATTTTCGTAGATTCTATATAAGAATTCGGCTCTTAAATTTTTTGGTTTCTGATTATTATGATATAATTGGTGTTAAAAATCAGTCTATGCGGCGTCTAGTCGTCCGCCTAGTCGGCAAATCGGGTACAAGCGATACGATTTTTTCAAACGATTTTCTGAAAAATCGGTTTAGGTGTTCAAAAAATCGGCCTAGGCACCCGACTAAACAATTATCTTTTACAAAATGCCTAACTACCGCTTAACGATTTTTAGAACATTGGATATAATGGAATCCAAGTTGTTGATAAAAAAAGTGGAATCCAAGATACGTTACTTAGGCTGTAACTGGTACACTAATAAGGAATTGATGGAATACAAATAAATGGAATAATATGAATGAAAATACATGGAATAGATTTCATTCCAATCATTAATGAAAAAAATTATAGAGGAATGTGTAAAAATGTTTTTCTTTATAATTTTTTGAAATGTTAGTGGAATTGATGGAATGAGTATTCCATTCTATTCATGTCAAATAGTGAAAAAAATTCTGAAATTAATGGAATAAATCATTTCGCATCATTCTATTCCAAAAATCAACAATCCAGTTGCAGCTTTAATATTGACTTTGGTACCACGGTCTGGAGAAATATCGTCATTCATTAGATAATCACCAACACCTTTAGTTGATATATATTATAGTGAAGAAGAAAACATAGAAATAATAACAAAGAAAGACAGCAAAGTTGCTAGCCTCTAAAAACACGAGCAACTACGCAGACAATAGCAACAACAATGAGCATAATGATCGCAAAGTATGGAGCTAACATAGGCATCGAAGACAGGAAACCTGAGATCATGACAAGAGCAAAGGAGATACGGACCATGAAGAGAGCCGTTCTCGGGTTTGTGTCGGAAACGGCGAGGTGTGCAAGGAGAAGAATTGATACAGCAATTTGATTCAAAACACACTGGATATAGATGCTCGTACTAAGCGCAGGGTGTTGAGCCCACGCGCCTGTGGTGCTTAGGCCTGACATGAGAAAGTATTTTAAAATGCATTTACTTAGATCATCGATCCTGTGATGTTCATTTGGTTCATGGCCGCCGCCTTCACTGTCCAAGAAAGCAGTAAGTGGAAGAAGTGGGTCTCGTCGGTTTCCATGAAATGACGAATGTGGAGACTGGTGAGGTTGAGTTGAGCACGAAGAGGAACCAGGCCTAGCAATGTTAGTATACGGCTTAGGCGGAGATGGAGTAGATGACTGTGACCACATAGGCTCCTTCCCCTCCCGATGCATGGACCGCATGTTGTGTCGTCCTTGAGGAGATGAGGACGAGGGTGCAGTGTTGGGGGGATGATCACCCTCTTCAGATGTACCCGTCATTGGTGGGGGCTTACTCACGTGGCTAGAAAAAGCCGTAGTTGCACTCTGATCTCCCGGTGGAGGTGGAGAAGTGCTCGCTGGTGAGAGACATGAAGCCTGAACATCGAGGTTGGTGCTCGGCGGCGCACTTACTTCACTGTGAGAAGATGGGGTCGAGTTTAGATCACCATCCTGTAGAGGTGTGACCTGTTTGTTGTTTTGTATTGGTAGGTTTGAGGAAGGGTTTTCATTGATAGGAACTGATGGTGGTGTTGATCTGACTGAAATTATTTGGAGGACTAAGATAGCAGGGATCATCATAGCTTGAGCCTAGAGAGTAATAATCTTGTAAATATGTAAGTGGTGGTGGTCGATAGACCTTTTTTTTATAGGCAATGTTAAGATTAGAAATAGCCAAGAAGAATAAGGAATGCTACGACCTTTTTGTCCCTTCCTGGCTAGTGGCTACCAATATTCTCCATACCAAAAGGAGAGAAACAACCCTTTCTCTCTTTCATACTAGCTGTTTTGTTTTTATACATTTGTTACTTTTTGTGTTATTCTACATTTTTCCTTATTTGTATCAAATATCAATTCATCTATTTTCGGTATTGTATAAACTATATTCAATTCCTAATAACACATATCCAAAACGAATGCCAAGACAGAAATCTGAAAGTTTGTTTTTGTATTCCAAACCATATACATATTCTAGAAAGAGTAATTATCGTTGTCAAGCTCGAGTTGAAAGTTAATTTATTACACACTTAGTTTCTTATGAATTAAGCTAGTGTCAAAAGTCAAAGTTAATGTGGAATGCACCAGTGTTCTATAGATGACTGTATTAGGAAACATACGTGTGATGATGAGTGAAAGATATGAATCCTTTCTCTCTTTTAGTACTTAATTGGTTTTCAATTAATATCAAGCTAGAGTCAAGTGGCGGAACCAGAAACTTAGTTAGTATGGGGCACTTGTTATAGGTTATAACAGATAACTAACTTAAGTATATTTAAATAAAATCAATAGTAATTATCAAAGAAAAAATGAGTTAAAAACTATGGTGCTAAGCTCCATCGCGGGGCTAGTGTCAAAGACAACAACATATTGCTGTTACCTCTTCTTATAAAGTGTTGTGCAAATATAAGGAGGAAGGTATTGTTTCGGTGAGACTTGCATAGTGAGAGATGTTGCTGTAGAACATATCCGAGCGGAGAAGATTTACACTGTCTGAAGAAGGTTGGTGATTAGGAGGTGGTAATTAAGAGGGAAGTAGCATCGGAGAGTCGTGGTGTTAGGGAGGGATCGGTGAAATAAAATGAGATTATTGCTTTTTATTTATTTTTTAATTCCACCTCAAGAATTCTTTTTCTAATAATCCATAATAATCTTAAATATAAATTGTTAATAAAATCCTTATCTATATTATTAAAACAGAAGTACAAATCTGAAAATGCTAAAATTTAGTTATTTATTACAACAATAATTAATGAAGTTATTGATGTTTTAATGAAGTTACTAATTAGAAATGTTGTCTTATCCAAATTAACTTAATCGATTTATTACACTATAATAAATGAAGTAATTGATTTTTTAATGAAGCTACTAATTAGTAATGTTGTCTTATCCAAATTTTAAAATGTTTTATTATATTTTCCTTTTTTTTACTTTTTCTAATTACTTCATTAATTATATTTATTATAATAATTAACATCACTTATTTTACGTGTTAATCATAATAATTTCATATGTTTAAATAAAATAATTTCATTCGTGACAAATATTCCAACCGGTTAATAAATAGTTTTTATTTATTCACATTCATCTAACTATCCATCCGAATAGAAATCGGTTTTTCGATATCGTTTTTTGTTGTTCTAAAACTAAACTACATGTATATATTATAAATTTCTAGACGGGATTTGAGTTGATCCTTCCGGGTCGAGGTAAGTTCATATTATAAATTTCTAAACGGGGTTTGATTTGATTTAAATTAACACCCGCTCGGTGAGCGGGTTCAGCTCTAGTTTTCAATTAAGGGAAGTTTTGATAGGAGTTTTACAAATATTATATCCAATAAAAATGGATTTGTTGGAATTTTCATAAATACCATATTTAATAAGAGAGGATTTGGGGAAAAACAAATTAATGCTAAATATTCTAAACAGATGCTATAGTAAAACATAAAAACCATACAAACCTAACTAGTATCTTCTCTAGTTTATTTAAGATACTTTGATCTTTTGTCACAAGAATGATTTTGTATATGTGATCGGCTAAAAACGTGATCATCAAAATCAATCAAAATCTAAGACAGTCACACACGCAATAAAAATAAATCAACTAAGACCAAGATTATTGGGGTCCTTAGACCATCTCCATCCATAAGAACCCCTACGGGGTTCTTAAATTTTTTTTTTTTTTACTTTTCCTGATTTTTTTAAAAAAAAAAATTAAAAAAAAAAATAAACCAATCGTGGACCGCCAGTGGCAGTGGGGTCCACGAAACAGTGCAAGAGACGGTTCTAAACTAAGGGTTTTTAGAGACGGGTTCTTAAAAAAAGTGGTGGGACCCACCACCTTTTTGGGTTAAGAACCCCTTAAGAGCTCCTTGATGGACATGCTCTTAGGGTGGTTCTTAAACGTGTGGGACCCACATTTTTACTAAAAAACACCTCAAAAAGTTTTTAATTAAGAGACTTTTTGGTTTGGTCCTTACACTATTCGCGGGTCCCACTGACACGTGGCGACTTGCAAGTAGTTCGTTTTTTTTTAAATAAAAAAAAACCTAAGGACTTTTAAAAGTCCTTAGGGATAATGTTGCTCTAAGACCATGATTATCCCTAAGAAACTCACCCGGAATTCTTAGGGATTTAAGAAAAAACAAAAACAAAAAAAATTTAAAAAAAATCAATCGTGGGCCGCCACGTACGCGCACAGTGTAAGAAACTCTTAAGGATCGATCCTTAATTCATAACTTTTATAACCGATCCTTACACTGTTCACGCTTAAGAAACCCTCTAAAAAACCCGGATAAACATGCTCTAAGGGCACTAGCATAGCTGGTCTCTCAACACATTTCTCCAACATTTAAAATTAATTAAAAAAAAAGGAAGTAGTCGGAACATAGTGCAGAAAGGAGGAAAGAAAAGGATAATCGATTTCCAATAAAGAAACGTTTAAAAATCTGGGAGAAAAAGGAGACTTTATTATTTTTTTTTGATAACCGTGGGTGATCCATCGGCTTTCTAGGCCTCAGACTAATCCCCACGAGGCTGACGGCAACCCACATATTCTTGCGATTTAACGCTAGCCCCGGTGGCCACCGCATATCGAACCCAGGACGCTACTCACAGCTGTGAGCGCTTTACCACTAGGCCACCATGTGATAGTTAAAAAAAAGGAGACTTTATCATTGGACCAAATTTATTTACAGCTTAAAAGATAATTAGTTGATTAAATTAAAATATAAATATTAATATTGATTTTTATTAAAAGCGTACTGTATATACTGTGAATGTATAAACGTCCGATGTATTTGTTCATGTCCAAACCATCTCCGTATTATTCTGCCTTACACCAAAAAAAAGTTGGCTATCAGTCGTATTTTAGAACACTAATTCCGGTGTTTGATATTAGATGATATATAATGTGATAAAAATGTTACTTTTAGTTTTATTATATTTTAGATGTCATTTTTATCTAAAGTTTGTTGAACAATCTGAAGTTATGAATATAAGTTTATTTTGAAATGTTAAATATCTTTAGCATTTGGATGAAAAAATATTATTTTTTAACAAACTGTAAATGTTTCTCTATGAACATGTTATGTTTTTTAAATGTTGCTATAAAGAAAAAAACCTAAATAAAGTTACAATAATATTTTAATCATTATAAAACTTATGTGATTTTAAGTTTAATTTATATTGTGTCTCTCTAAGATATATCTTTCTGGTATTAGTATTCAGAAATTATTTATGTTTTACCGTTATAATTAAATTTATAATTATATAAAAATATAATAATGTGAGAACAAAAATTAGATAATTATTTATTTGATTTTTTTGCATTAGTTTACTTTTTAGTAATGAAAGTAGACAGATCGGTTGTTAGTTCATTTTTATTGGTCTAAATATTTTGTATTGTAACAAAATAGTCGGTGAATATTATAAATATTTTTTTTATAAAACTATAGATATATCAATATAATTTAAATATTCTAATTTAAAAATATTTTTAATAAGTTAAAAATAATATTATGTAGAGGATTGATTTTATTATATCTTTTGGATAAATAATTGCTACATAAATGAAAGATAGAATATCACATAGCTACGTACATTTCCAAACAAAAAATAAACGAAAATTATGATAATTATGTAATATGACAAAATTTATGAACTAATATGTGTTATATTGTTAACACAACAACCATCCTTCATATAACTAAAAAAAATATGGAAAATTAAAATATAACTAAATGTGATAAGAAGTCTATCATTTCAAAATGGACCACAACACACATATAACAGATCAAAACTAATATATATATATATATATATATATATATATATATATATATATATATATATATATATATCAAATCTTTTCAATGGAAGATTATACAATTAAGAAGACATGAAAATATCATTAAAAATTGTTGGATTCAAATATGACATTTGTAGTTATTAAAATGATGTTGATGGTATTAGAAACATATTATATAATATTTCATGGATATTATCATGTGAAATTCACATTGTGAATCATAGAATTAGTTGGTTATTTACCTCCGGTTGCAGGAACGACGTACAGAAAACTAGATTTCAAATAACAAAAAAAAAACAATCATATAACCAAACCCATGAATTCGTAAATACATTCTTTATTATGTGGGTTCCATCGGATCTTGTTCTGTTTAGAGTCCACCCCTTTGAAATGTTGTATAACATGCTGTCGTCATGCCCGCCTCAGTATATAAACGCGTCATATTAGAATGATTCATGAATTTGGTTGTACTTTTAGACCTGACTTTTGTTAGAGTAATTGACCCTTTTTAGTTGTTATCTACGTGGGGACCCCACAAAGAGGAAACTCCGTTAAAATGTTGGAACAAGGACACCCTTAACGGTAAAGTTTTTCAAAGTGTTCTCAACAAATTGATATTATTATTTTAATACAACTTTTAATTATATATAAATAAAATAATATGAGAACAAAAATTAGATAGTTATTTATTTCATTTTTGCATTAGTTTATCTTTTAGTAATGAAAATAGACCGATTTGTTGTTAGTTCACTTTTTATTGATCTAAATATTTTGTTTTGTAACAAAATAGTCTGTAAATATTTTTATAAGACTATAAATATATTAATATGATTTTAATATTCTAACTTTAAAATATTATTAATACGTTAAAAACTAATATTATGTAGATGATTGATTTTATTGTATCTTTTGGATAAGTAATTGCTACATAAACGAAAGATACAATACTACATAGTTACGTACATCTTCAAACAAGAAATAAATCAAAATTATGATAATTATATAATATGACAAGATTTATGAACTAATATGTTTTATATTGTTAACACAACAATCATCCTTTTTATAGCTACAAAAATATGTGGAGAATTGAAATCTAACTAAATGTGATAAGAAGTCTATCAACTAAAGTTTCAAAATAGACCATAACACACATAGAAAATATCAAAACTATATATATATATATATATATATATATCAAATATTCGAATGAGAGATTATACAATTAAGAACATACGAAAGTATGTGCAATGATTCCGGTTTATAAATTGCTATGAAAATATGTCCAGTGGACCCTAAATTATACAACTTATTTAATTATAATTCGTTATTAAAAAAGACACAGAAAGAGGGGATTATATATATATATATATATATATATATATATCAACATTTGAATGAGAGATTATACAACTAAGAAGATACGAAAATATGTGTAATGATCCCAGATTATAAATTGCTATGAAAATATGTCCATTGGATTCTAAATTATACAACTTATTTAATTATACTCCTTTATTTAAAAGAGAAGAGTAGATAGGGGAAATAAATGTCGCATAAAAGAGAAAAGAGAGAAGGGGGAGAATGTGCAATGGACCCCGTTTATAAATTGACTTTTGTTTTTCTAAAAGTACCTTTATTTTAAGCTTGTTTGATGTTTTTAATCAAATAGAAGTGTAATTGGTGTAGCTTGTCCTCATGTCATGTGATACCACATTTTTTGCTTTGGATCAACCGTGACCCAAAAAAAAAAGAAGATCAACCATCTACTACTATTGTTTATGTAGCACAATCACCGGCTCTGTTCAATACGTATTTAGCCCCGGTTGCAGCAACGACGTATGGAAAAACATAGATATGTGATAACTCCACTTTATAGATTTCTGAGTAGATTTCAAATAACAACAAAAAAAAAACATATCATATAACCAAACCCATGAATTAGTAAATAGATTCTTTATTATGTGGGCCCCATCCGATCTAGTTTTGTCAGGGTTCAATCCGATCCAGTTTTGTCAGGGTGACATATAATATTGACCCTGTTTTAGTGTGGTAGAATGGTACATGAATTTAATTATACTTTTAGACTTTTGTTACGTAATTGGATTTTTTAGTTATTATTATTGAATTCAAGCCTCTCAGATATTTAATGGTTTACTTTTAAACACAGCCAAAAGCATCAGTTTCTTCCTCTGCTTCCATTGCAGTTCTAATCTGGTTTAGCTTTATTGCATTGTTTTTTAATCAGTTAAACTTAATTTACTAGTGTTTCAAAAAAAAAACTTAATTTACTTAACAGACCTTAAATGGTTTTTAATCAAAGCTAGCAGTTGACTATTGCTTAGTTAAATGGGCTAAGTCAACATAAAACCAAAATTAAAATTGCTAAGTTAAAATGGCTAATTCAATATAAAACCAAAATTAAAATGGCCAATATTCAAAAGTTAAAGATTTAAATTGCTCATATATGAATTCAAGCCTTTTTGGTATTTTTTGAAAGTTCAGAGTTGTTATTAGATGGCTGTGCTGGCGCGTGAGGCCCACGCGCGGCGGAGCGACGGCGCGTGGTGGCGCGTGCGGGCGCGTCCGCGGGTGGTCCCGGCCGATCTCGAGCTCCGGCTTCGTCTCGACGTCACGACACGATGGTTGGCCTCAGATCCTCGAGAAACGCAACGGTTTGCGAGATACGATCGATTTTCTAAACGGACGAAACTTAACTTAAAAACAAGGCGGGTTTCCGGTCATACCTTCGGTGACAGGCGGCGGTTCACGGGTGGATCTCGACGGTGGCGGTGGTTGGACGGTCTTAACTTCCCGGGACGGCTCAGTTTTCTCCAGAGGTTTGACGTTGGGAATTCTCTGGAACGTTAAGAAAAGAAAAATGAAATTCTGGAAATAAGAAATGAGGTTGAGGTGGACTGGTATTTATAGAGAAATACCGAGGGTTTCCCGAAAAGTCAAGGGTCTTGACGGACCGGGTCGTTTACAACTCTCCTTCGATATTGCGGCTGCTAAAAAGACTCCATTTGTGGAAAGTTGATCATTTTCACCGACTAACAACTTAATCAATAAAAAGTAAAATAACCGACAGGCCTTTTATAACTTGCCTTAATCTACTAAACATCTTTTTTTTTTTTCCGCCTAAGGATTATGTTTTATTCATGGTAAAAGTACTAGTAATCTTACAAACACCCATTAAAGAGGCAACAAGAACCCACTCAGGGGCGACATAAGAAAACAATATCAACAAAACAAAAGACCCATAGGAAGCGGTCACTTAAGCCCACACAGGGGCAACTTAAACCCACACAGGGGCAACTTAAACCTATACAGAGAAACCAAGTTTAAACAAAACCAAGAGCCTTACGAACAGGCAACTAAAACCCACACCGGAGTAACTAAGATACGTACATTACAACAATAGAAATACTAAGACCCACCATAACCATAGCACACTAAGCTTGCATTTCTCGCATCTCCAAACGCTTTTGAACGAGATCTATCGTTGTCGCCCACGGCCCACCAAACGATAACATCAACCTCTACCAACACCGAGAGCACACCTCTCCAACCTAAAGAACCCAACTTTATAACCCGGCAAGATATAACCACTTTAGGAACACACTCTCTTCCGGATACGGCAGCGACACAACTTCATTGCGTCCAAGCTAAACCTCGATAAAAAGCTCTACACATAACACTCCAATCACAAAGGATCTGGAGAAACACGAGACCAAACCGTCAAAGCCCACCGAAAACCAGTAGCTAAGGACAGGAAAGCGTTCATTTCAGCACCAAGAACCAAAAAAATACAAGCTTAGGACCAAAAATCAAAGTGATCTACTAAAATCTTGATAGATATGATAAGTCAGAGACCCACGACCACCACCCATTTCCACCACAAACCGAGAGTAGGTAGACCACCGGAACTGCATAATGGATATGCAACCGGAGCCTCAATCCCCCTCCTCGAACCGCCAACCCGCAAACAACCAAAACATCGCTTGTCAGTCCTAACAGCTGACTCCTCCGAGAACAAACCAAACACCCACCGCGACACGACTCTAAACTCCAGCAAGCTTACGTCCGGTTCAAGCCTCCACACGAACGGAGCCGAATCCGAAGGAAGTCTGGCGTCAGCACCTAAAGCAAAGTGGCAGGGAAGGATACATCTTGGACCAGCAAAGAGAAAAAGAGATAAGAGGGGAGAAGGGGGGCACCGACGCCGGTAACGCGCTCGCACGCGCCGGCCAACGTCGGTCCCAAAACTCAGATTTACTTTTGATGTCGAGAGAAGAAGAGGTAGAGGAGAGAGAGAGTGTTGAGTCTTTAATCTACTAAACATCTATTTAGGAGAATGATCTCAGACATATAGCAACACTGGAAAACCCTAATTTAATTTCATTGATCAAACAAACTAATTAATATACACTCGTCACCTTCCTAAAACTGGTTAACTTAACAATAACCCATTTTAAATAAAATAATATGTTGTTTAAATATGAGAAGAATATTGACTAAAATCACTTTTAAAAGTGTGTGGTCGAACCTACATATAATATTTTTTTTGTTTTCAGCCTTTTGAGCATACAAATATTTATAACTAGAGTTATAGAGTTTATTTTAATATATAGTATAAAAATATTGTGACATATGAATTATTAAAGAGTTGTGGTATATTTTCTAATATAATAAGGACACATAAACAATGGGAAAGAACAAAATCTTACAAGATTTGAATTAATTGTCGTCTAATCATATACTACTGAGAGATCTAAAAAGTGGAAAAGTATCTATAAAGATTTGTTATGTAAAAGCATCTTCTTAATGGCGTCATGTAGATTAAATAAATTGTCATAATCTGTTACATCAGTTTCATTACGTCGACGACTTAAACACCTACTAACTTAATTACAATAGGATTGAGTGATTTTTTTTTTTTATCATTATAAATACTGATCGATTATTTGGTAACATATGAATAAATATTGAACGCTTCTTTGATAGTATATGAATATAACTATGTACACAAATATAACTCAACTCAAACTCTAAAGTGTAATTAAAGTTCATTATTGATAACATGTTTGAATAGTACATCAAATAACTTGCCATGTTTGCATTTTTTTATCATATAAACACTGATCGATTATTTGGTAACATATAAATAAATATTGATCGATTCTTTGATAGTATATGAATATAACTATGTACACAAATATAACTCAACTAAAACTCTAAAGTGTAATTTTTTTTTGGCATCCTCTAAAGTTAAAGTTCATTATTGATAACATGTATGAACAGTACATCAAATAACTAGCCATGTTTGCATTGTCCTGTCGTCTTTGCGGACAAAATGACCTTAGTTATCACTTCAGCTTCATACAGATACAAAACATTATTGGATTAGCATCTATAGTCCACGATCTTGTGCCAAATGCATGTACGTATAAATGCAAATCCATGTATAAAGTTTTTTTTTATATATTCAATTTGAAAAGGAAATATATTTTTTTGTTTTGTTGAAAAATGAAATTTTCCTTTTTGTTAAGTTTCCTTTTATCTGTGGAGTTTTCTTTCATATCCTATAACTTTTAAATTTTGCAGCAAATAAAATAAATTTGCAACGGTCGTCTCCAACGTTCATATAGCTTTTAATTTTTTTTTATCATTTCCCTATAAAGACAAAGACATCTCTGCAGGACAGTCTTGTGCCCACAGGATCCTTCAAAACTTACCGTTTAGAATAGATAAACACCGTCCGATTTCACAGTTGCAACGGGAAAAAAAGCAACGGTTCAGATCTGTCGACCGTTTAAAGCAACTCCGTTTCTCCTATATATACCCCTTTCCCTCACTCTAAATTTTCAAACTAAAAATGCTCTAAGTAGCTTCAGCTTCTTCTTCTTCTTACACTCTTATTATAGTTTAATACTCTTCTCGTTCTGATCTTTCATTCTTCTTCTCGTAACTCTGAGGTTCACTCACAGCTATTGTGAACCAACGTAACAATGATGAAACCACCAGTTTGTTCTTCGTCTCCAACGATCAAAACTCTCCTCTGAGCTCCACGTTGCAGCTCCCTAAGTAACCACATTGTAAGTTAGCTTACAACCAATTTTTATATCCTTTTTTATTTAATATGGTAACTAATAGACTAAACGACAGTGGCTTATCTTCTATAGAGTCAACGGAATGACTCTGAAAGGGTGCCCGGAGTTATAGACAGCCGGGGACAATAATGGTGGGATCTTCCCTGCAAAACCACACCAGGTACTTAATTAATTAAACTTTTGCAAATATTATACTATTCATTCAAAATGTTTTAACAAATTAATACTACGAGCTAGAGAAAATACTTAAAAAGAAATTAAAATTACCAATTTAGTTAGATTTATTACCTTATTCTCAGATGAATAATAATGAATTAAATGAAAAGAGGTTAGTCAAAACAATAATAATGAACTAAACTAAAAGAGTTTATATAATTTAACTTATTACCTTGCGACCCATTGTAAGTCAGCTTATAACCGATTTTATATAATGAGTTAAGTTAAAAGTTTAGTCAAAATAATAATAATGAATTAAACTGCATGCATGCAGGCTTACCGATTTTATATAATTTGTTATTTAATCTGGTAAATAATAACGAATTAAATTAAAAAGTTTAGTCAAAATAATAATAATAATGAATTAAACCGCATGCATGCAGGCTTACCGATCTTATATAATTTGTAATTTAATCTGGTAAATAAGAACGAATTAAATTAATAGTTTAGTCAAAATAATAGTAATAATGAATTAAACCGCATGCATGCAGGCTCACCGATTTTATATAATTTGTTATTTAATCTGGTAATAATAATGAATTAAATTGCATGCATGCAGGCTTTGGGGTTCTTTATGAGCTCGAATCTCACGGTGGAAGGTCTAATCATAAAAAACAGCCCGCAGTTTAGTTTCAGATTTGACGGGTGTCAAGGAGTTCACGTCCAGACCCTTCGCATCACTGCTCCACCGTTTAGTCCCATCACTGACGGCATCCACATCGAAAACTCCAACCCCGTTTCCATCTACAACTCCGTCATTTCTCACGGTATTCACAGAAAAAGTTATTTATTTATTTATTTTTTGGTCACAAAAAGTTATAAAAGCCATTAAATAACCACTAAAAAGTTCAAAAACGTTAGCCACCCAAAATTAACATTTATTTTCGTTAAAATTTATAGTGTTTTTCAAATCAGACAGTAAACTTAGTGGATTAAAGGGTCAAACAGGCTGTGTAATATGTTTATAATTAAGCTTGGCAGAAAAAATCCCTTAAAATTAACTTTAATAACAAACAATCCCACAAAAAAAAGAGAAATATAGATTTCAAGAGAACTAAGGAGAAATGATTGATGTCTGAATAATTAAAGTCATGGTTCCATTTAGCAGGAGATGATTGTGTATCGATTGGTTAAATGTTCATCAACCTCGATAGAAGAAATTGGTTAAGAGGGCAGGAGCCACAAGGAAGTTGGGAAGAAGGATTTGATCAATCTCGATAGAAATAAGAAGATGGTACGTGCTGTTTATCTTTTTGTCAATTGATCCTTCAAATAATTGGTTTGTTCGGAATGATTATATCTTACCTGTATCAATATTATTAGGCTAGCGTTTGGTCTATAGATATTGATGATTCTGCTTATAATTTGGTATAGTTTAGCAACCTGTGCTTGAATCGTTGAGACACTAAATCAGTGTAAGGGTCAACTAATTCTCAGTGATGATCTTTATACGTTTGGAAAATTAAATTTTATCTTGTGAACTATATTCTAATAAGTCGAGAAAGATTATTGAAATAAGTTAAGAGTAACTGCAACTACAGAAACTGTTGGACTTTGATCGGGTCCAATAATTTGATCGCAATATTGGTTATGTATTGTATAACTCCTTTGTATACTTTTACCAAATCGCCCATCTCTAGTGACGTTGATTCGTCAAAGTTTTGAGTTTCGTGTTTGATTTCAGACAATGAGAAGCACATAATATTTCATAAATATTTTTTTCAGAAGTATATAAGATCATTTTTTGGTGCAGTATATAAAAGAGCATTTGATATAATATATCATTAAAAATGAAATTAATATTTTGTTAAGTTTGCAACAACAAAAATATCCATCAAATATGATAAAAACAACTCCCATAAAACTATTCTACACTCATTCATCATTTGATGAAATCTTTGTATCTCTCTTTCTCATTTAAAACCAAATCAAACAACTCTTTTTCAATAAAGTAAACCATATAAATCACTTAGAATCTGATCTTCAATTTAATTACGTGTAGTCTTTTACTAATTTCATAGCTGAAAACATCTTTCAACACTTGTGGTGAACCTGGCAACATACTCTGCTGCATTTTCTCTCGACGAACACCATCATAAGGCTGAGAGCTAATAATCTCTCTAGACTCATCTTTTGCTTCGGCCTATAGTTTAACGTTTCTGCACTCATACAACAAACAACAAAGTAACATTAACACTTGCTTTGGTTTGTCCCAAATGAAATGGAAGATCGCACTAGATATACATTTGATTCGGATGTAAGTGATTTTAGAATTGTATACATACCTCTTCAAGGTCTTAAGCCAACAACATAGAACATCATTAATAAAAAAAAAAATGTTATGGATTCCTGCCACTATTTCTATAGGATTTTC
Source organism: Moricandia arvensis (assembly GCA_905132765.1). Taxonomy (NCBI): domain Eukaryota; kingdom Viridiplantae; phylum Streptophyta; class Magnoliopsida; order Brassicales; family Brassicaceae; genus Moricandia; species Moricandia arvensis. Next base: position 60,877 of record CAJHQP010002632.1, read on the forward strand.
GAGGGTTTTAAAAGTAAAAAAGACTGGTAAATAAATGGAAAGAGCATATTCAACCAATTTCTTGAGACCAAATATACTTAGAGAAGCAAGAGCGAGGTGTGTGGAAGAAGATGAAAATTCTATCAAAAGCGCATTAAAATTCTACACCAAACACAACAATTGGATTGCGATTTTTGATACCTTTATTGGGCCACTAAATGGGCTTTATGCAAAGCTTACAATCAGAACCTCACAACTTTGTTTTCTGTCGCTGAAGGAAATGAGCAGTAGAGTAGAATTGAAGCTGAACCTCGATTCTTGAGTTTCAGGCCTACTACTACTACTACTTTATCATCCATCACTGTCAGCACTCTTTCTGCTCATATGTCAATAACCAACGGCTACATTTCTCTCTTCTCTGAATAAATGTGCCCAGGTGTCTCTCTACTCGTCATCACTCTCTCAAGTGTCAAACTCTCTTTCTGCTCATATATTCAACAACGGCTACATTTCTCTCTTATTGTTCTGGAGATTCTTTTTTTGTTTTTACTTAACAAACCATTCTGAGTGTCTAACATTGATTCAGGTAATCACAACGATCTAAGAAGATTCATTATTGAATGACTGTTTAATCTTCAAATTAGCTATAACGAATCTTAAGTTTCCTTAGTGCTGATTGACAATAGTGAAAGGTTTGTTTCTTTCTTTGAACAGAGGCGCAAGGATCATTTCCAAATGTGTGTTAAAAGCTCTGATTCTTCAAGTGTAGTGTAGAGACTACTACATATGGATCTCTCCCTTCAGGTGGGGAGATAATATGTAGGGCTATCTACGTCCTAAATGACACCTTTTTTGAGACATTGCATGAATGAACACATATCTTATGTTGCAGGCTTTGTTTGTTCTTGTCTATTCAGATACTGTAACCAGGTCTTGGAGGATCAAGAAGCAACCACCATACTCCGTCAGAGACTTGCTTAAACAGAAACTAAGAAATCGATCATGGTATGTATCATTACCTTTACTTTCTCATGTTTTTTTAAAATGTTTTTCAAAACTTTGTTTTTTTTATTAGGGGAAAGATTTATATTACTAGATTGATAATAGGACACTTTGGTGTGCATTCATAATGTGTAACACACAAATAGAAAGTACGTCCTGTCATTGATTTGATCGTTAGAGATTGTTATGATTTATAATGTGTAAACATATATAGAAAGTACGTCGAGTCATTGATTTGATCGTTAGAGATTGTTATGATTTATAATGTGTAAACATATATAGAAAGTACGTCGAGTCATTGATTTGATCGTTAGAGATCGTTATGATTTATTGTCTTTTACACAGTTATTATGATCACCTCCTAAGTCACTCCTTAAATCAATCTTGTAATACACAATTTCCCCTCTCGTATTTTCAAAAGGTTTTGCTTGTTTTCTTGTGCGTTTGCTTGCTTGTTTGTGTGTTTGTGTTTTGGCAGGTTTGCTTAAAGTGGCCTAGAAGTGGGAAGCAGTGTGTGTCTGTCTATGAACCTCAAGAGCCCTTGTGCGTACATGTATGTCACTATGACACTCTCCTGTTGGAACTCATGGTTTAATCAAACTCTATTTACTTTCTCTGCAAGCTAACCTTTACAACAACAATGTATCTCCGGTTAAAATCTCCATTAAATGTTTTTTTCTCTCTATCAGATGTTGATTGCTGGGTCTGTGAATCTCTGGTTAAAATCTCAAAGGCCTAGCTGTTCTTAAACGACAGGTTTGGTTATTACTAGTAAAATATCAACACTCAAGCTGGTCTTGAGATTGATTGACCCTTTTGGTTTCTGTACAGTTGATCCGGAGGAAGTTGGTGAAGACAGAGCCAAAGAAGGCATAATGAGAATGAATATGCAAGAAATCTTTATAGAAATGGACAATAAGCCCAATTGTAAGTATACTTGTGATTGTATATATTGATTGACAAAAAGAACATTCATGAGGAGTCAGAATCATATTCAGTGTTTCTTCTGAAACAGCATAGATTATTAAGAGTTTCAAAGTCTATTCGGATAAAACAGAAGACTGATCCAGCTTTGTGTAGTAGTGTATGTTCATCTCTTGTAGCAGAGTACTTGTTCATTTTTCAGTATGTGTAATACTAATTTATGTTTTTGCACACAATTCCTAATATCAAGGTTTCTACCTTTCCTTTTTTTTTTCTGAGTTCAATGGATTGTAGGATCTTATGCAATTACTTAACATCTAAATGCGTTCTAGTGGGTATTGAAAATGAAGGGAACAAAAAACAGTAACGAAAAATTTGATAAGCAAAAAAAAAGGTCTACACCAGAGTACTAACTATGTATACCATAGAATGAAATGTGTGTTGTAGCGGATGTCATTGCTAAAACAGCTCTTGTGTGTTATTTGTTTTATTTTCAATTTTATATTTGATTCATCAAAAAAAGAACTAAAATCCAAAAGATACAAATCAAAAACAAAACCGAAAACGGGATAAGCCATCCTATATATTCTCCAAAATCTTAGTCAAAAGTAAATTCAAAGGTTTTTTTGAATATTGAGTTATTCATTGATTGGAGAGCAACTTTGGTTTACATTATTGTAAGATTCATGTATTGATATTATGATATATAGTTCCACTGATAATAAAAATGATATATATACGTGTCGGGTTATGCGTGTCTAGTGTAGTTAAGAAATAAAAGTGGTTACGTTATATGAAAATGACGGAGGAGATGATGGAATAAATGAGATAATTCAAGGCAATAACGAGTGTCTTGCGACGTAGTATTGTTCTAATATCATATTTTATGGACTGATTATTATATTGTATGGTCTTATAACTAGAGTACAATGCTTTTATCCCAAGCAATTACAAATTTAAAATCACATGTAGAATTTTAGCTTTAAGCAAATAATTTGTTGCAATTTTGTACAATTAATTTTTATCTTATTTTAATGATTTGTTTTTTTCTCCCGACCAATTCAAGTCAAAGCACAATAAATAAAAATTCAAGAAATCTAATATAGTTAGCTTCTGTTTCTGACAAAGATACATTAAAAAATATCAGTGGGAACTAGTGACTTGGCCTCCAAGCCAAATATCACAAAATTCCGAAAAAAAAAATACGTTTTCAATTAACACGAGATTATAATACTCTTTTAATACACATCAATAGATTTATTACCATACAAAACCTATGGTAAATGACTAATCACACAATGAAAGGGCCCCACTTCCGAGCGCGTGAGTTCTTTTGCACACCAGAGTGCGCGTGGAAAAATTAAAAAGCTTGGAGACCAAGCTATTAGAATAGGACAGAAGGCTCTACTTTCGGTACGGTAACAAACACGTGTAGGAGATCTAACGTCTTAATCTAAGATGCGGAAAGCCGTTTTAGATCCCCATTGGTTCTCCTCATACTTAATCTCGCTAATACTCATATTAACCGGTTTAAACGCGCATTAATCTCTCACAACTGTTGACAAAAAATTAATATTTTCGTAAATTACGATGTGAGTATATTTAAGGAAGAGGATGTTCCTAAGAAACGGCGATTCTTCTTTAACATCTTGACTCTTCTCTTTCTCTCTCCTTTACAGAACAAGAGAGAGAGAGAGATGGAGAGACGAACGAGAAGAGTTAAGTTCACAGAGCATCACAAGGTGACACCTGTCCCGACCAAGCCATCTAAAGACTCTCCGAGAGTGGTCCGAATCAGTTTCACTGATCCTTACGCTACTGACTCCTCCAGCGAAGACGATGAAGACAAGATTACTCCGAGAGTGAAGAGATACGTGGAGGAGATTAGATTCGGAGAAACCAAACCGGCGGCGAGGAAAGCTAGATGCAAAGGCGGCGGCGTTGAAAGGAGAAATGATGATGACGTGTCAGCGAATCCTGTAATAAAGTACAGAGGCGTGAGGCAGAGACCGTGGGGGAAGTTCGCGGCGGAGATCAGAGATCCGGCGACTCGGTCTCGTGTTTGGTTAGGGACCTTTGTAACGGCGGAGGAAGCTGCTTTGGTTTACGATCGAGCCGCGATTCGGTTCAGAGGTCATAACGCTCAAACCAATCTTCTTACTCCTCCTAACCCGCCTCCGGTTATCGATTTAGATACGGTTTACGGATGCGATTCAGCGAACCGGAGTATTCGTTCTCCTACGTCTGTTCTCCGGTTCAACGGAAACGAGGAAACAGAGGTTGAGCTAAAGCCTCCGACAAGCGTGTTTCCGGATCCGTATTCGTTGCCGGAGCTATGTCTCGCCGGGTGAGTGTTTTGGGATTCAGAGACTCCTCCCGAGCCTTTGTTTCTGGATGAAATTGAAATTCATAAACCGTTGCTAAACCCGGTCGTACCGAAAGAAGAGAACGAACCGGAAGATTTCTCGTTCGATTTGAATGAAGATTTCGATGCGTCTCCATGGGATGTAGACAATTTCTTCGAAAATGATTAATTTAAAAAAGGATGATGACGTGGATGCATCTCGATCGTAAGCTGATCTTTGCCATTCAGTGACGTGGACGGTTCTGATCGGCTGGATTTTGTAGGTAAAAATATGAGTAGGAGGAGTATTAGTTAAGATGATAATGTCAATGTTTATAAAGCTTTATTAGCTAATTAGTTATTTGATTTCTTTTTTGAGAATTGTAACCAATGTGGGGAAGCAGTATATAACAAGTTTATTTTGTCCATATTTTAATAATATTTTTATTAAACGTTGTTATGATATTTTTTAGAATTTGAAAATCAATAAAATTTGGTATAGTTTGATTTATGTTTAGGTTATTTCAATTATTAATCTGGTTTTAAATATTAAAGCTCGGCATAAGATTCAAAAAAAAATTTGTTGCTAAAGTTATCTAAAAAAATATGTTTAGTAGTTCTGATTTAGCTTCAAATTTGGATGATATGAATAAAATATAAAATAATTTAAATTTTTTAATGTTAAACATTTGCAGTTTAGTAAACTTATAACTAAATAATTACCAGATTTTTTATTTTTTTTTATTTTGTCAGCAATTCATTTTATAAACATTTGGTTTATCATAAAAACTAAATATAAGTAGATATACTTCGGTATACAATTATTACGTATTTCTAAAATTTAGGTATCAATTGAATTTTCGGTTCGATTTCGGATTTTCAGTTCTAAATTCGTTTGGATATTATGAAATTTGGATGGGTTTTGGTTCCGGTTTATCGGTTTGGTACAGTTCCCAACTATCTTAATTCGATATACTGTTCGATTTTTCTGAATAAATGTGCCCAAAGTCATCACTGTCTACTCATCATCACTGCTCAAGTAGTCAGCTCTCTTTCTGCTCTTTCAACGGCTACATTTTTCTCTTCTCGTCCTCTCTACATAAACTTCTCTCTCTCTTCTATATGTTTCCAATCTACTCTCGCAACAGTATCCGCCCTGTGACAGATCAAACTCCAAACATATCAGTTCTGAAGAGAGAGTCTTCGAGAAAGCTTAAGTTTCAGGCAAGCAAGCACCTTTCCTCTTATTCTTCTGGAAAATTTTTACTTCACAAAATATTTTCTGAAATCTCCAGATTCATTATTGCTTCAGAATGACTGTTTATTCTTCAATTAGCTAACGAATCTCAAGTTTCCTTTATTAGTTCTGATTTTTATTTCGGAAATGGACAATAATAGTGAGGGTTGTTCCTTTCTTTGAACAGGCATTTTCGAAAAGGTGGGCAAAATGTGTTAAAAGATGCGATTCTTCAAGTGTAGAGAGACTACTACATGTGGATCTCTTTCCTTCAGGTGGGGGAGATAATACTTTAAAAAGAGCCTACGTCCTTTAGCTTTTGTCTTTTAATGGATCTCTCTAGTGTATATTACTCTGTATCGACCAATGCGATAGTGTGTTAGAGTAGGACTATCTATGTCCCAAAGGAAACCTTTTCTTGAGACACTTGCATGAACACATATCTTATGTTAGCAGGTTTTGTTGTGAGTTCTAACGTAAAAAAAAAACTTACAATGGTTTTGTGTTTATTCAGATACTGTACAAGTTCTTGGGAGGATCAAGGAGCAACCACCACACTCCGTCAGAGACTATTCCCTTCGGATCCGATTGGTATGTATCAATACGTTTTCTTACTCTCTGTTTTAAAATGTTTTTTTCCAAAGCTTTTAGTTTTTTTAGGGGGGAGATTTATATTACTCGATTGATAATAGGACACTTTTGTGTACATTCATAATGTGTTAAAACAAATAGAAAGTACGTCCAGTCATGATTTGATCGGTCACGAGATCGTTACGATTTATATGTGTAACATATAGAAAGTACGTCCAGTCATTGATTTGATCGTTAGAGATCGTTATGATTTATTTGTCTTTTACACACTTATGATCACCTCCTAGGTCACTCCTTAAATCAATCTTTGTAATAGAAATTTCCCCCTCTCAAGTATTTTCAAAAGGTTTTCTATAAGAATTTGCTTGTTTTCTTGTTTGTTTTGGTGTGTAATTGCTTATTGCTTGTTTGTTTGTTTGTGTTTTGCAGGTTTGCTCAAAGTGGGCCTCGAAGTGAAGCAAAAGGAGTTCAACCTCAAGAACCCTTGTGCGTAACAAACACTATGACATCTCTGTTGGACTCATGGTATTATAATCAAACTCTATTACTTACTCTGCAATCTAACCTTTACAACAACAATGAATCTCTGGTTAAAATCTCCATAATATGTGTTTTTTCTCTATCAGACGTTGATGCTCGGTTGGTTAAAATCTCCATAAATCCTCCTATATGCATACCAAAAGAGCCTAGCTGTTCTCAAACGAGAGGTTTGGTTATTTCTAGTAAAATATCAAACACTCTGAATTCTGATCAAGCTGGTCTTGATATTGACCCTTTTGGTTTCTGTACAGTTGATCCCGAGGAAGATGGTGAAGACAGCCGAAAGAATTTGCAAGAAGTCTTCACAGAAATGGACAAAAATCCCAATTGTAAGTAATATACTTGTGATTGACAAAAAGAACATTCAGGAGTCAGAATCATATTCAGTTCTAAAAGTGTGTCTATATATTATATATACTTCTTCTGAAACAGCATGGACTAGGAGTTCAAAGTCTACCCAGCTTCTGTGTAGTGTAAGTTTATCTCTTGTGCAGATTAGTTGTTCATTTTCTGTTCATTACTAATCTTACACGCCCCCCAACTCTTTGTTTCTTTAAGGTCAAAAGAAGCTTCAAAATAAAATGTAAAACAAAATCTTACACGGCCTCTAATTCAAGTTCGAAATTGTGTCAATGATCAAAGACTAAATAACATAAATAATGTTGCTAAGGTCGCTCTTCATCCACATAATAAATTAATAGTTTTCATACCATTGAAGGTTTAGGTGCCAACAAACACTCTTAATCATTACTACTTATTATCCTACCAAAACCCCATTATAAAGTAAGAACCTTGTTGCACAAAAAAAAAGAAAGTAAAAACCCTATGATGACCTGAAGAATCTCGTTTAAAAGTGATACGTCATGAACTTCACTCTGGATTTTCATTTAGAACGCCATCCTAGGATCCACAACACCAGAAGCACTGCCTTCACCAGTTACAAGCTGTTCAGGATCCTGAGAGAGACACACATAGTATACAATTATCGTTTAGTTGTTCCTCCACAACTGTGACTATAGATGTTAAAGAAAGCTGACTTATATATACATACCTCCATTCCCCATTTGATGTAATCTGGAGATTCACAGGCCTTAGTACTCATCTACCAAACTCTCAATGATGTCTCTTGCTTCATCAAACTCTGAGAGATCATTGTCCTGTCCATACCCACATTTGTCATATTTAATAGTCAAAAGCTTTGGTTGCCAATAAACACACAAAAAAAAAACACAACAAAGGCAGAACACCTAAACGGTCAACTTACAAACATGGGAAACTTTCGGTAATTGTCAAGAAAAGCTTGCTTCTTCCTCCAATTTATCATATTGGCTCAAACATTTTGCTGAAAAGGTGCCTGATACTTGTGTGGCTTGCCAACATAAGACCACTGACCTGAAAATATCAGATACACAACAAGAAAGTCAGAGTCTATAGTCGTATCTGTGGCACTGACAGCTTTAAGATATATATATGGAACAACGTGAGATTACCCTAATGGGCAGTTTGAACATATGGAGACTTCTTGGAAAGTGCCAACCTGTCAAAGAAAAAATTGTGATGCAAAGTCCATGGTCAAGTCAGAATCAATAACTCTCTTGCAGACACAGTTTGGTTTAGAACCTGTATGCTTGCAGGTCCCCATTCAATGAAGTTAACGAGCTTCCTTTCTCGTATCCTCTGCAAACTCTCATGCACCTAAGTGAAAACAAACACAGCAGGTAACATCAACAAGACAGAATCAACTGGAGATAAGTCGACAAGAATGGCACAGAAATTGTATGTACCTGAGTGGGATCGACTTCTCCTTGAATTATTATTCAAGATTGATATGTACTTTGCCTGACTAGCTTCTTTGTTTCTAGCATAAGACGACACCATGACATTCTTTGGCCTGTAAGCAGCCCTTCTCATAACATCCAGCAACGGTAGTCTTACGGAATGACATTTGCTTGGGCGCTCAACAGTCAACGGAGTGTATCCAGTCATGAGGAAGTGACACCTTGGCGTTGGGATCAAAGATGCTAACAAACCAACCAAGTCATTGTTCATGTATCCAGGATAACGACAGTGTTGTTGTGCTAGCAGACATCACAGTTGACACTAAAGAATTCGTTTGAGCAAAGGTAGGATTCGTGAGATGCAGGCGCTCCACAGCGATTCTATTCAACGCAGTGTTGTCAAGGACAACAACACAATCAGCATTCAAAGTAAGTCGCTTCAGTGTCAGGAGGGAGTTGTAAGGCTGGACAACTACATCACTTGTTTCCATCTGATTGGGGAAGACACTGTATGGTCTGAACTAACTTCTTGCTATAACGATCATTCAAAGTCTCCAAGAGATAAGAGCCCATACCTTCATTCAGATCACAAGAATCAGTGAGTAAAGCCTGAGAACGTTAACTCAAAAACGGCTATATGCCAATACCCACAACAAGGACTCATCATTTAGCAAATGCACTGCAAACTAAACTAATGTAGTGGTTGGACAAATGCTTATAAGTCATAACTCATGCGAACAAAAAAGAGAAGTCACCACACTTATCAAAGCAGAAGAAGCAGTAAATAAAACCTGAGAACCTTAACTCAAAATGGCTACATGTCAGGCCCTATAAGCTTATAAGTATGAAACTAGACCCCAATGAGGAATGAGACTGGGCATTTTAATCTAAGACAAGAAGAGAGAGAGGTAGTGAAAAAACCTGAGCCAGTGCCACCAGCAATGGAGTGGCAAAGAACAAAGCCCTCAAGGCTATCACTTCCATCAGCTTCTCGATCATCATGTCCATTATTTCCTCTTCAACACCTTTCCCCTAAGCCAAATTTAGCAAGTGAAGACAAATATCATGTAACTATATCGAACCTTGTGAAAACACAAACAAGTCTAGTTCTTTTTCAACAACCTGGTGGTATCCACTGGCCCAGTTATTACCAGCACCACCACCGTGGTCCGCAACGAAGATGTTCTCATGGTTGTAGAGATTACGGTAGTCACCGTTCTGAATACCATTGATAACTCTAGGCTCCAGATCAATGAGAAGTGCTCGTGGGATATAGTGTTGATCATCCGCTTGGTAAAAAACACATCTTTCTATCACTCCCTAACAGAGAGATACATCATCAATTAGCTAAATCAATCAAGTAGAAATCCCTAAAACGGACGTCGAATCAATAGATACCTGAGTAGCGAAGTCTTCGAGGATACCGTCTTTGCTGATGCCGTGCTCGAGGCAAAGCTGTTTCCAGAACTCCATCCCGATCTGGTTCCCGCATTGTCCCACTTGCAGCGTTATTATCTCTCGAGGCATCTTCCTCTTCTTCCTCTGTTACTCACTCTCTTTCTCTATACTCTACAAAACTAGGCGTTTCGCGAGATCGATGATTGAGAAAGTGAAATGATGGCGCGGATGACCTTTTTAAAACGAAAAGGAAAAGAAAATCGAGAGATAATTAATTAAAAAGAAAACAAATTTTGTGAGGGCAGAGACTGAGGCTGGTGGTTCGGTAAGAAGGCTCGTGTGAGTTCTGTCGGCATAGCCTCATAGGAACGCTTAGGACTGAGGGTTCGGTTAGTTAGGGTTATTCGGTTTGGTTAGTTCGGTTTGAATATCTTACCAAATTTTTTATTTCGGTTAGATTTTTAATTTAATTTTGGTAACACTTCAGATAAATTCAGTTATCTCAGCTAGTTTGGTTCGAATTTTGGTTAGTTTCATTCGGATTTTTTTGTATAATTTGGATATAATTTTTCTTTAAGAAAAAAGAAAACCGAAATAATCGCTTGCTTAACCAAACCGGACCGAAACCAAGTTTTTGTAAAATAACCTATCGCTTTCTAACAAAGTTCTAACCGAATTAACGAAATTTCAGCTGAGAGTGCCTAACCTGAGCGGATTGTTTTTTTCCCAAGTCACATTGGGCATATACTATCGGCCCGTTTGTCTATTTTTTCGGCCCATTATGCCTTGGAAAAATATATCTCATTAGTCTTTCTGAAGTCTGAACAACAGGCAGGAACCTGAGTTTCAAATGAGTATCTATTTGCTCCTGGAGTCTTTTGATTATTAGTGTATTATTGGTGCAGTACATAAAATCAGAAAGCTTAAATCTAAGATTAAGACAATCACGTGACTCTCATGTATCATCCTTTCTTCAATCTGATATCCTGAACTCAACTCCTAGTATGTCCTTAACCTTCTCGTACGTCACAAACGCTATCGCTATAGATGGCACAACTGGAACACAAAGAACATGTCTGATTCACCTCTGATTAAAAAAAAAACATTTGAGAGTTGTTATTATAGACAAACTTGACGGAGTTAGGCACCAAGCCCTTGTACAATGCACCCAACGCCTTCATGTCTAACCGTTTTTTGTAAAAGCATCAATCATTCCTGAATACTCTATAGGAGCTTTGCCTCTACCATCACCTGTTATTACCGATGAAGCGTCTTTCCAACCCAACCATCTGCATTCTTCTACGAACTACGTCAAGAGGGTAAGCAACAGTTTGGCCCATGTTCCAGCAATGGCTCCACATGCAAGCCTTGTTGTCACCGTCAGGTCCGGAGGTTTGTTGTCGATGATCCCAAAAGGTTTTGATTTGACCAACCAGTCTTTTAGAGACTCGTAGACTGCAAAGTTAAGGCCAACGTATGGAACCTGAGATTAGGAAGAGTAAGTTAGCTTTGATCCATCATGTAGATATTTATACATGTCGCAGTTTATGGGACTCACAACATTCCGATTACAGAGGGAAGCCATCCTCTGTACAAGCTCTTGGTCCTATCTTGACCGCGGACTGTGGATAGTGCAACTGACCATTTACCTCTCGTTATTGATACAGAGATTGTCTGTCTGAACGAACATACGAGTTTTACAAAAAATAGGTCTCTTAGACCAACACAATTGATCTGACAAGCGAATGCTGCACGAAGCCTAGTATCTCTGTCTGAAGTAAGTGTTGTTCCTCATCGCTCATTGAGATCACAGAGATGCACTTTACAGCTGGACAGTCGAGTCTCTACCACGCACCATGATCATACGGGTATAGTAGCTAGACATGGCCTATTATTCCCTGGCACAAGCTCCAGCCTCCAAGTCCGTAAAAAGGCAGGTCGAGCCTAGAGCCATCATCTGCTCCAAGAGAGAAACTGCCACAAAGTAAAAGTTAACAGCCATCTACCCGACATGATGCAAAGCACGATAAACGCACTCCATAACACAAAATATAGCACATAATATCACTAGACTCAAAGGTTAACACGAGTAAGCAACACCTCTCTCATTGGTGCTATATATTAGTTACAGTCTGGTCTAGCTAATCATCATCATAAGATAGCGTACTCACCGTTGCCTGTCTGCTGCTCTGTAGAGTAGAAGCTATCCCCCTGTCATAAAACAAAGGTCATAAGAGAAGCATTCAAAATCAAAGCAGCAGAGCACAAAGAAGCAAGGATAGAGACATCATGATCGATCATACTTAGAAGCCTGCTCGTCAGTCTGAAAAACTTGACAGCTGAGTTAGAACAATACGGGCCACAGTTAGCACCATGCCTTTTAAACAATCCACGCGAAACCTTCAGTTCTCCATATATACTTCAATCCTTGAACCGATCCATTATTACTTTATACCCTGTGTGATTTATGAACTTAATACACACACACAAATTCAAAGCAACAATTCCAATTAAAGCAACATTACCATACTCATGATAAGTACAACAAGAACCACACCTGTAGTAAAACATCTTCAGTCTCTCAACGCAGCAACAGCTGTTGCTCGACCTGGGTAGTCGACAAAACCAGCATTTTCATCGACATCACACAAACGATCTGAGATGACTCAAAAGAAAGAGAACTTACACCTCCACCGCCACCAACACCGGACGATCAAAGACCTTGCAGATCCGATATACGGCATTGCTCGCCTCGGAGCTTTAACCCCTTCACTGTGCTCTTCACATCCTCCTCGATGCCATAAAAAAACAACAACAAACAAAGCTAAGTATCTCTTCTCTCTTGCTCAAGTCCTCTAAAACCCTCTAACTTATCGAATCTGAAAAACCAATCTAAGATCCCTCAATAGTCTCTTCGATGAGTTTAAAGCGTTTGTTCTGTCTGTGCACGGCTCTCTCGCAACTGAAACTGACGGTTTCGACTCCAGCAACCACGCACAACGGACTGATTACTCTAACGCCGTGCACACTATATTATACTACGCGCTTTCTGCTGACGACACGTGGAATGAGCCGTCTCACCAGAGCGGTAAACCGATAGTGTTCTTGTTGTGTGTCGTTTGATGTGCAACCTTAGATGATGTGTTGATCGAGCTGGGTTCAACATGATTTAGTTCACAAGTCATTAGATTACATGCTTAGTAGGACCAGTCATCGTAACCGAAAATATAGTTGTGAATAATCTCGTCGCGCTATAAGTTAACGCGCACGCGACTCGTTACTTGCGTGTTTGCTTATCTTTATCCTGTTTACTAATTTATATACATTATCTACTATCTCTTATCTAGTGATGTTTGTGAAATACAACTGCTGGTCTGATTCTGAAGAGTCAAAGTAATGGACCTTACAAAAAATGTATCTTCTTTCTTTATGCTCTCAAGCTGAGTAGAGTGTTAGATTCAATTGAGTAAGCTTATACCGGACGCAACAAAATTAAAATGCTTTCTATAACAGAACCAAACTGGATAGCTGGACCGTCTCTCTTCTGTAGGCCAGTACGAACATGCTCTCTTGCTGGAACTCAATAAACTAAAAGCAGCTGGTTAATAGTTTTATCTGATAATCCATAACATAATAGACTGAAATAGAACTAGTATCGTGTGTTTTTCTACTCTTTATTTACTAGTAGATGTAAAACAAAACAGAAACTCATCAGCTCTGATTAACTCTTTAAAAAGGTTCAGCATCTTTTCATCGTATTTCCAGTTCCTATTTACTTCATCTGTGAATATATATTCATATTCTGTCCATTTTTTGCCAAGCATTAAGAAAATTCGTATTATGAGTAGTAATTAATCGTCAAAGACAGAAACAAATCTCGCCAGACTTGGATGGTTACAATAAGACCATACGACCATAAACAAAAACTAAGGAAGAAAACAAAAATACCTTGAACACTTTAAATAAAAGACACGACTCACAATGTCAGAGAACCTACATCGATGAAACACACTTCACCACAACACAAACACATTCATCGAAGAAGACACCGAGAGAGAAGAGTAAGAAGACTGGGCTTGTCGCATGATCATGATCTATAATAATATGTCGTATAACTATGGATTGTGCAAGCCACACTCTACGACTCCGACGAGCTCGTCTCTCTCACTCACATCATCGAACGCCACTTCATGTACTCTCCCTCTCTCTCTCCGCGCCAGGAAAGGATGTTTCTTCTATCGTGACGCCTCAGATCTTGCGCCGATCTAAGCCGACTCCTCGCGCATGCCACCACCGATCGTGATCTATGTCTGTTCATCTGAGTCAAACACGACTGCGTAGCGACTATGTGGGTAGGTGTGCTTACTTACGAAGTGGAGTGGACGAAAGAACAAGAAAGAGGCTGATGTCATGAAGGAGGACACACAAGAGAAGACAACGCAAGGTGTATTCATACGACGTTCTCTCTAGCGATTAAGGCATTCCCTACAACAAGATACTTGTTCTCTCGAATACTGTGATTTTTCACTCTTGTCTTCGTAAAAGATAAAATGTTGTTGTGTTACTTTGATTTATACGCAATCAACTGTTGATGCAGAATGTGAGTTAATTAACTTCGTTGTTGCTCCATTGTAAAATGGAGATTTATTGCTTATATTTTTAAAACTATTGACGTTATTTCTCATCGACATCATCATATACATGAACCTTAGAGACATGTACGTGCGAGCTGCAAGTTTGAGATTACATGCAATCTACGTTTACGCTCGCCAACAGCATGAGCATGTAACGCGTAGAAGCATGTAAAAAAAACACCAACCGGTGACTAAATATTTAACATAATATTCACAAATTTTTCTGTAAATATGTAAGCAAAAAACACATAAAACACTGTACATCTCAACATAATTATACCATTTTATAAAAGCACATGTAAGTAAGAATATGTGTCCATAGAAGAAAACATCAAGACCGGTACATCAAAAACAAAAAAGACAATCAAAAAAGGAAACACATAGATATTTGATCGTGTTCTAGCGAATATACATATTAGCTGCCTTGCACTTCCACACAGTTGCAAAGACAAGAAACATAAGCCTCTTCTCTCAATACTGCGTCACTACATATTATCACCTGCATCCACTAAGGTAATGTTATTTGTTTGCCTGATGCATGATGACCTTCTTTTCAAGTATAAACTGTATAATTCAATCGTTGGAATCTAGCCTACAAAGAAATTATTTGGAATTATATACACACCTATTATAATAAGAAAATCTAGCATCTCGAATCAATAAGGCGAGTGTTCAGCATGAAAATGCGCTGAACAGTCGATAGAATTAACACAACGTTTCGAACTAATGAACAAGGACAAAACATGTGAAGCAGAGTGGCTACATTCGTCTTTGCATCTCATTTGCATTCGATTTGATTCAGACACATAGTCTAACACAAACACATGATTTATTGACTCTAGTCAAGGCATTTAGTCTGGAAACTGTGAGGTAATTTCGTACTGATTTATGATTATTTCTTGATGTATGTGAACAAACTCGCAAGCATGCGCGCTCATTGGTTCTCAAGTGTATTATGCGCCATCGTCTCATATAGAAGTCAATAAACGTGACATCATTTCGAAGCAAGCAGTCAAATGCTACTTGTATATGTTCTCGTTATGATCACTTTTTCTTTTAGCATACTCTAGTTCTAGATGTTAGCCGTTACATATTCTTATAGAAAGCATTAAAGCTCTAGTAGATATCAACGAGCCTACTCTCAAAAGCTTGATTCCTCCTTATCCAAATCCGCGATCATCAGCTATGACTCCACTACGTCAATTATATTAATACCGATAATTTATCCAATCTATTTTTTGTATCTACTAAGTAGTAATCTTCCTCTCTAGCTCACCTAGGTTACATCATTTCCAGCCTTTCGCGTTTTAACAAATCCAGACAGCTAACAAACTTTTACTGAACATCACTAAACTAGAGACAGATCAATGCTCACTCTCGTTACGCTATGTGTTCAGCAGTAAAGACTAGGATCAACATTAAAGTGCAAAGTCTATACAACAACAAAAAACACGTCATAAAGAAGCACACCGACAGGAAAACGCTGTAAGTAATAATATTCCCACCAAGAAAATCAGAGAGCTGGGTCCTACCTATTGTGTTCGTATTTGCGTGTGAAGATCAACCGCGTCCCACTCGATATGCTACACTATGGTCCCCATTTGTGTACCACTGGAGCGTTCTACTCTTCTCTTCTCTGCCTTATCTTTACGAATATTTCTTTCTTCGCACTCTATTCTTCTCTCTATATCCTCTTCTTCATGATCTGCTTTTTATTATTAGCTCTAATCTCATACATCATATTTCAAGCTACACATAGAGTCTGCGTCACATCTTCTGTAACCACAGGAGCCAAAACCTGCTTTTCCTCTTTTTTACTCCACGCGTCGCTGACATCGAAGCGCTAAAAGACACAAGCTCATACAGTCATACTATAGCTATATATCACATCTATGTTGTCTATCAATACAGCAAAAGCAAAAACTTATTTGCGCCTGCTTTATTTTGTCCACACACACATCATACATCTATTTTTTGTTCTCTTAGAGATACTAGCAAAACTTATTAGTTACTGATTGTGTTGGTAACTTCTTGATGTGTGTGTGTTCGTCTCGTATCTGAGGTGTTGCTACAGTGTCCTCTATCTATGCTGTTGTACACGTGGCTCCTCTACTCTATGTGTTGTGTACAATGATCCTCTATCTAATCAACTCGAATCATTCGACCCGGTGAGGGTTGTTGCCACTCTTTACAATGTCACTAGAGAAAGACTGTTAAAAACCTATATAAAAACTACGATGAATCAGTGTGCAAAACATACTATACGCTATATATTTAAGATTCAACCAATCATCTTTGATATTATTTCATACAATATGCTTACGAGAAAAAACCATTACTCTTATATGTCTAATTCAAGTGTCGCTCTGGAGTATTCGTGACATACATGAAAAACAATCAAAAATAATTAATTTGTATATGCTTTTATATAAAAATATCCGAGATCTACTATATTTAATTATATTTTAATTAACTAAAAAAATAAATCTATAATATAACAATCAGTCAATTTACTGTCATCATTCATCTTTGTGTAATCATTTGTTCTTTTAATACACTATACTTAATATACAAATAATATGAAGACAAAGTAAGGCGTACACAATGTCAAACAAACGTACAGAATCTGCAAGAAGATTAGACGGAACTCAGGCGAGGTGGCGTATGCTCCGACTCCTTGTTACGACTTAGCGTGCTGGTTGCGTCACAGCTCACGAGGGAGAATATATTATACAAACTAGTAGGTCTAAACGCTCACACATAATTAACACGCCCGCTCGTATCCTTACATGAACGCCGTTTCATTCATTTCTCTTTATATACCCAACAGTGATATGTTCTTATACTCCTCGTCCTGCTACTGCGCGCTGTGAAAAGGAAGCGAGAATTGCTCAGAAATCATAGCGAACAAACACCCAGAGAGTTTTTTTCTTTCTATTCTTTCTCCCATAACCAGACCCAACTACGAGAGACAAGCTACCATACAAAGCGCAAGAGAGGGATTAAGAGCATTCACACAGTTGTAGCTTACTTTTTTCTATACACTCAAAGTTATGCATTTTTATCTCTCAGACAGCATTACTTCCTCTGTCTATATGCTCTTGTGATTTTCTCTCTTCTTCTTCTTCTGGTTTTTGGTTTTCCGAGAACAAAGCCCAGCATACAAAAGACGAGGACTCTGGATGAGCACGAGAGAAGCTAAAAACCCGAAATCAGACAGAGAACCTCTGAGCTTAAGGTTCAGCTTTCTTACATTTTCTTCTTCAGATACTCTTTCCTTTTGAGATAATTGGATAGGAAAAATGTGCTGAGCGACCAAACTAAGACATAGTCCGTTGTCAAAGATGTGCTGAGAAGGTCTCTTATCGAGCCTGCAGCATTTCGCTCCAGACTTTGCTCTCCAGTGCCAGGTGGTCTGCTCACCGTCTTCGTGCGTAAGTTCTGAGTATCTGGTTATTGAGTGTGCCTTTGGTCTTAGTAATCATATGTACAGAAATTTCTACTTTTGAGACTATATATAGTTCTTGTTTTGACTGGTCTTAATACAGCAAGAGTTTTATCAGTTCTCGATCTGTCTTATTTAAACATTCAACATTTAAGTAGTTTATGCTTTCTTTCCTGTACTACATAACAAGGCCACAAAAATCAAGAGTCCGTGAAGTAGATTCGTTTCAGACAAGTCCGTGGAAGATCAGAGCCAACTCAGTTTCTCAGTTAACATCTACATAGCTTCTCTCCTGACGAAAGCTAGTCAAACTCGTCAATCTGACTCTGATGTCTATCACCACACTTCTCCTTCTTTGAGACACAGCTAAACGTTGTTCCTTCTGTTGCAGTTGAGAGCTTGATCTTGCCTCCAAAACCAAAGACTTTGATTCCCAGTTGCTAACAGCTCTACATCTAGGGCGATCAAAGATGACCCTAAAGTCTCAGTCTGGACGACCAGATCTAGTTTTAGATCGCGTGTTAGGAAAGAACAACCAAGGAGATTGTCGAGCCTCTCATAGTGTCATCAACACAGCTACAGATTGTCCAGCTTCTAAGTATCCTCCTTGTTGATGCATGAGGTACTTCTTGCTTCTCGTCCTAACTACTCATTGCCAGAGTCACTCATGAGTTGTCAGAAGACATGTTGCACAGATCAGAGCCGTGAAGGCTATGAGCAAGCACCGAGCTGGACTCTGAGACAATTGGATAAGCCTCAAAGAACAGCTTGTTCAGTCTTGGCTAATGTGGCTGGTGACAACCTAAGAACAGCGTTCCATGTTCTTCTTCTTCTTCCACAGGCGTTTGAACAAGCATCCTCAGTGAGTTTTAACAGTTCAGAGAACATCACGCTGTGCAGTGCCTTCTTATTACCATCAACAGCCTGAACCACAGTTTCTTACACACCTGACGTGTCTATGCACCATGAGTCATGCATGCATCCTCCTGGTATGAACGCAGACATTCTTCGCACGCACCATCTCAGTCCACTACTTCTCACGACAGTGCATATCATCGTAATAACAACAACGCGTCATGATCTCTTTGCAAGCGATACCGCAGCAAACACGGCATTTTCCATCACTCAGCTTGCTCTTGTTAGCCCACTGTCTGCGTCAGTTCAACAGCACAGTGAGTCCCTGATGCACCTCTATAAACGCGTGTCCAGTTTCTATCCTCCTGACAGTCGTCGTTATGGGTTTGCCTCCACCGCATAATCCTAGAACCATACCCTCCTCTGTGGTCTACAGCACCTCACTGGAAGATGGATCCCTAACGCTCAGATGACTCTTCTTTCGCGGATTCGGTCCTGCTAAGTTGTGTTATCAGGTTGGATCTCGTCATCATTCGTCCTTTGCAGGTGTGGTGCTCCGTCTTATAACGTGTTCAGAACTGCTTTCTGAGCTTCTTCAACATGCCACAGAAACCGGAAGCTGAGGAGGGAAGAAAGAGCTTGAAGATGAGATGTGCGGTGCATGCTCTTGTTTGCGATATGACTCTGTCTGTTGTCGCTATAAGCAAGTTGTTCTCTCTACAACACACAGCTTCAAACAGACAAGGAGGAGGAGTCTCGTGTACGCTCGTGCACCTCCTACACTTCTGATGACATACCTAGATTCTTCCTTTGTTCATGTGTTTCATTCATTAGATCGTGAACCAAGAGATTTGCCACAGTGCTTCTCAAGACACACAAACAATCGTGTCATTCTCATTCCGCTAGCCTGCTCAGAAGACAGAGCTAAGCTCAGACAGTCTAACAGCTAAACCACTTGCTCAAGGTCTAGACTCGCCTCTCTCATGAAAACTTGTTAACTACTCTTCACAATCAACCACTGAGAAGTCTGTGAGCAGCAGCCGTAGCTTTAGTTCCAGACCAGGACAGCAGGTGAGCACTGAGTAAGACATGAGACAGACCACTCCATCGAAAGACGTCTCACGTGCAAGTGAGATGGAGTTTCTTTCAACGACTACTCTCATCACAACACTGGAGTAGCTAAAGCATCAACATCAAGATCAAGAGAGAACGTTGCGCTAGCATTGTGAAGAAAAGCTTCAAGGATTTTTCTGACAAGTCTCATCAGAACGATGCAGGAACAGAAGCCAGTGTTCTATATAGATGGACATCCTTTAACAGAACGCATGCTGAGGAAATGCAGAGAAGCTAGCCGTGCACAGTTCAGCCAGGAAACCGTTCACTGGTATAACTTTGTGACTGCTCTTATGTTACTATCGCCATCATGTCTATAACATGTGTGACTCTTTGATATGATCCGATGTCTCTCACTAGCGTGTTCCGTGACTCCTTTGGCTATGACTGTTGTTATGTGTGTTGATAGTATGCATCGTATCAGACGCTGGATTGTTTACTTGTTAGGTCGGTATACGTTATATGGAGAGGTCCAGGTCTTGGTAATTAATACCCATTCACGTTACTGACACACATTCTTTGAATCATTTCGACTGCGGCTCCTCACTGTAGTTGTCTATCTAAAGCATTTGCTTGTTCGTGCAGCGCATTTCAGTAGAAGAGCTAACACTTCCCAGATACAGAGAACTGCTGACCCAGCGCACTGAGACCACTAGGACAGACGTGTTTGTGAACGATAAAGAGAGCTTCACCGTAAGGATTTGGAGCTTCCGCTGCAGGTAGAGCGTCTTCCTTCCAGACAGAGAAGATCATACATTCGTTGACATTACTCGGTATGAGTCATAGATGAAGACACTGTGAAGGCTGATTGCCTCGCGAAACTTGCCCCACGGTATAAGCTTTTATGCTTGCTCTTGCACTCTTTACACAAAAAGTTTATCTGACATATCTGTTTTGTTATTTGGATGGATGTAGATAGAGAAGTAAGCTGGCGTCTGGGATGAGCAAAACTCCAAGAGAGTTACGTGAAGGAAGGCAACTACAATTTGTCAAAAGAAAGACAGTTATGAATTTGTCAAGACACTAGTAACTTACTTTATTTGTGTTATCTGCCAAAACTAGTTCTCTTACCTGATCTCATGTTGAAATCTAACAGAACATATAATATGTCTAGTCTCTCTCTATATATCAACGAAAAGCTGCGCAGTCGACTCTATTTATTAAG